>CAEGAF010096106.1:0-22701 GCA_903067075.1 Micropoecilia bifurca | reverse complement strand
TTGAGTTCTGCTCCTGGACAAAGGCTTTTACAGGCATCATCCACCGACTACAATGTTTAAAATAAAAAAATATTCAGCAAATACCTGGAAAATATACATTGTTGTGTCACATGACCCAGGTTAGTTTAGTCAGATATTTGAAAAAAATTATATTTTGTGTATATTTTATTCAAATTTAGTGCTTTATCCATAGGACCTGTTTTGTCCCTCTTCTCAAGAATCATTGAACTGGCAGTTGACACAGGGTGGCGTGAAAGTGAACAGCAGTAGCTGCAAATATAACAAATGTTGCAATTTTGGTCCAATCAACCCGAATCTACCGGACTATGAGGTGTGAAACGCAACGATGTGTGGATACTTCATTCAGGAGGTCTGGACCTCTGCGAGTCTAATTGATTTTAGGTCAAAGTTCATGATTCATTATAAAAAAGAGAGACTGGCACCATGGGAGATTTCCAAACATCTGGCTTAAAAGTAACACAGCGGCTTGGAGAAAAGAACATTGTCTGGACGTTTAGAGACAGTTTTCGATGTTCCAAAGTCGATGCCGCCCCTCCTGTGCTGTGGAGACGATGTTGGCCTCCCTGCTTTTAGCTCAAAAGCTTCAGCGCTACGTTTAGCGAGCTACAACTGGGTAATTTGAAGAAATGACAACCTGGGAACATTTCTGTGGATGTTGGTGTCATAAAAGCGGCTGCAAAGTGGATAAAGTGTATCTCTAACACGGAGCAGCATGGCTGGGCTAACAGGCCTGTGGCTTCAGGGCCAGCTGGAAGGAAGCGACGGATCCTGGACGAGGAAGACTGAGTATTATGAGGTAGGTTGGTTTTTATTTTCTGTGCACTTTGATATAACCTGTAGTGCTATTTTAAAGGTCAGATTGGTGATGTTTTAGAGTTTATGTGGGACAGAAGCTGGTATCTGCTGGTTTTCTGTTTGCTGCCTTCTGAATAGTTTTAATTTGTATTAACATATTTTATTTTGTTGTTTTTATTTGCACATAATTCAAATGAAATCCAGTATTTGTTCTTCACTTAAGGATGTAGCAAACAATAAATGCTGTTTTGGTTCAGCAGGAGGATCTGATAGGTTTTCATATATTCACCTCATCTCATAGTGACAGTCAAATCTGTCTCTTACAGAGATCTTTGCTCTGCAGGTTCACACGTAGGTATTAGTTTCTAAGATTAGAATGAGGGCAGATTATTTGGTAATAGGCTCTATTTTTGCAGGCTCAGCTCCCAGTTTGTTGTTGTTATTCGCCTTCCCGTTAGAGCAGAGACACTGAGCCTGGTTCTGCTGGTTTCTTCCTGTTTCCACATGCTTCCTCTGGGTGAGAAATCACAGCTAATTTGAACAACCATCTGGCTTTTCTTTTAATTGTACCACTTCATACTTTACCAAATTAGTCTTTAATACTATTGCCCTGCACCAAGAAGGCTCTTGGTTTGAATCCTAGCCGTATTGTCTGCATGTTTTTACTAATGCATCCATAGATTCTCTATTGGAACTCTGGTTTTGTGTCTCTGTGTTAGAACATTAAAACAAGTGAGGTAGGCTGTACTCTACATCTCACCCAATGACCACCGACCCCAAGCAGGCAGGAACAATGGATAGATGGACATTTGGAGGTGAATTCCAATATGTGATTGTAGTTGATCTTTATTTGGACAGTTAAGAGTCTTTGATAATAAGTAATTGGATATTACTTCATAATTTGATTATTTTAATACCAATAAATTGGTGGTGTTCCAACTTCCTGCCACCTTCGTGACCCATAATTCATGCTGCATCTGAACTTCCAGGGCAAAACATCTAGAAAATAATGAACAGTTGTTATATCTGAGGGAATTCAGACCCTCCGTTTTATATGCTTGAAACATAATGATCTGGATGTTTCCTACATCCTGACACTTTTATTCTGTAACCCGGAAAACCCCAAACCACCGAAGAAACATGTTTGCGAAGGCAATTTGTCTTGATTTGTTCATTTTTTATATTTTTGTATTTAGCTACTTAATTGTTCCTTAGAATTCCACTTAATGATTTTTGCAGATTTTGTTGACAGTAAGCGTGCCAGAACCAGAACCAGAACCAGAACCAGAACCAGAACCAGAACACCACCTTCCACTCTGAGGCTAAAACAATAGCACCACGAACCCTAAAGACACGCAGTCCAGATGCATCAGTCGGTCTTGTCGTGTGGTTTTCATGCTTCTGAGTTGTTTGTCAGTAAATGTTTGGTGAAAGCCATTAAAAAGTGCTGTAGCTGTTTATGCAGCTGTGTTATGTTTGGACTTTGTTGCATGATGTGATTTTCTCTGTTTGTGCAGCCAGAAACAATTAGATTTTACTAACAGCAGGTCATCATGACTGTGGCGGTCAGAGAGGACGAGTCAGAGTTTACACACGCACAACTTTCCATCCAAACTGCTTCTTTTAGTTACTAAAAATGTGCAAAATGTGCAGGTTGGTGTGATTTTATCATCCTCAGTTCCACATAGACGACCATTCCAGTTTAGGTAAATGTCTCCTTTATTCAACTGTTTAACTATGATCATTCAAGCACTTCTGAGGTTGCCTAAATGTCTAGTTAAATCCTGTCCTGAGGTAAAACTCGCTGCTAAAGCATCATGAAGAGGTTACATCCACCACTGAGGGTAGAGTTTGTTTTTTTAAACCATTTTCTCTCTTTCTGGTTTGGCCTTCATCCAAGTTAAACTGAATTAACAATAGCTCAGTTTGAACAAATTGTAATAGTTTCTATGTATATGGTTATTAGTTGAAGAATATTCTTTTATCCCAAATCCTTCAGCTGGTCTGATTAAAGTTGTGAAATAAGTTTTTAGTTCCAGTTTAAAATAATGTTTAAAATGTCGTAAATGTGAAATTGGATGAAAGGATCCTGCAAACTTATCAGGCTGTAATTTTCCCTCAATAATCATAAAGAGAGTTTAGAGCCTTGAAAATATACATGTAGGCCTGCAAAAGTTACAATAATGTGAAAGAGTTTAATGTTCTTTGGTCAGTCATTTCAGAAAGTGACTGAGAAAATTTGAAAAGTATATAAGATAGAAAGAAATATTTTGCACATTAATGTCAGGCTTCTGAAAAGTATTTACATTTTTATGCACTCAATATTTGGTTGAAACATTTTCAGTCTTTGCAAAATGAATCTATGAGTTTCATCTTTTCCTTTTTAAATTTACCTAAAGTGATAAAGCAAATATCTACAGTTAACACAACAAGCTAATGTTAGCATGCTAATGCGCTGATGGTGCAATAATGCTCCCTCTCAAAAAAGGTGCACATAACATATCCTTTTTTTCTTTTTTATCCAAACACAAACACACAAAATATTAAATATATCAACAATAGGCATGCTCAGCATCAAAACATGCTGATGATAACTTTTATGTCGATGTGTTTTAGGGGTTTTGGTCACCTTCAAACTGGAATGTGAAACTTCTCCATGGAAAAAAAAACGCTGCTAAGACAAAACAAGCTGAGCAAAGAAGAATTTATTCCAACCTGACCCTTTTATAAAACTACAGCTCTGTGAACCCAGAGGAATCTCAGAGTCAAATCTCCAACAATCCCCCAAGAATTATGAACAGAGCCTCTCTTTACAGGCAGACAGACCTTAGACACTTTCCCATATTTGGCCCTGGTACCTCAAAGCGTACAGCTCAACTATACACACAGTCTGGCCTTTGGCTTCGGTTTTGAAACTTGTTCCAAGCTCAACCTGAGGCCTTAATATAAAATAAGTAGCAGAAACTAATATGTCACTTGTATCTGACATAACATCCACATTTAATGTTTGTAAAGTCTACATCCACAGATATTAGTTGGTAAAAATCCCATTCTGAGATGCAAGAATAATATTCCTAGGTCAAAACACAGGAATGAAGTTTGAAATAAGAGACATTCTTTTGTTTTTAAAGGTTTTCTCTTAATGCCAAAGCAGAAAATGTTTCTATGGAGCAAACATTTTTCCCTTTTGGGGTATTTATCATTATTTTCATGCTTGTACTTTCTCTATATCTATTTATTTTATCCATTGGAAGATGGAATAGTTTCTTTGACTGATGTAAACAAACATCTAACTCCAGGAAAAGTTCATGCTGGTTTTATGTGCTTGTTACTCAGGATTTGTAGGGCATGACCTCCTCAATGCTGATGGGTTTCTGCTTCTTTTAAATGAAAAACCCACAGATTTGACTGACTTGACAGTTTGACTACGGCTCCGATATGAGACTTTGAGTATATGTCTTTAAAAAAATGTTCAGGATGTCAAGGTGGCCTCACAAATGTTTTCAAGTTGGATGGATGATGAAAGTAAAACATGTCGGGCTGTCATTTTCCCCCCTCTAGAGACAGAAAGATGCAGAATCTCATTTCAGAGCATCCACACACACACACACACACACACACACACACACACACACACACACACACACACACACACACACACACACACACACTCTCTCACAGGTTTGGGAAAATTACCCAATGTATCACTCAGCAAATTTGTGACTCAAAACTCCTGCAAACCTATTTTACGGCGCTGGTTCAGTGGGGAGTTATACGAGTGATGGAGAGATTATGGAGCCGTTATGCCCACTGCTCTGACCCGCAAAGATGGAGGGAGACAATTACAATTGTCTGAACTGTTTCCATAGCAACGCTCGTCTGCGGCTTTTTATTTTTTGTGTGGTTTAGGGACTGGGGGGGCTGAAAGAAACGAGCCTGTGCTCCATCCTGTAATACCGGCTGACACCTTCATTCCCTTCGACGAGAAATGTACTGACATAGAAAGAGGCAGCGAAGATGATTGTGTGAGGATGAGCATGGGAAGGTTGGGGTAATTTTATTCCTGAAGCACTTTTAGCATTCATCTGTAGATGGGAAAAACAAAGATATGAGAAAACAATCTGATTAAATATAGATGAAACAAATCGCACACAAATGCAATGTCCAAGAAAACATCACATTAAAGCACATTAAGCAAAGTTCCAGAAACCTCAGAGGTCTGTCAGGGTTTGAAGTGCAGACGTGGCTGAAATATTACGGCTTCGTCTCTGTTTGTCACAGGAAGCTCTGCAGGAACAGCCGCCGCTGCTGCCATCTCATTTTGACGCTGCAGTCGAACAGAGCGGTCACAGAAAGAGAAACCACAGAGTTTATACCTGCATTGAAAACCATCTGCATTCAACAGCTTCATCCACAGACACAAAACGTCACCAGAGAATTCAGCAGCAAAAATCCACTTCCAGTAACCGAGACAGACAGACAGAGGCACAGATACGCAGACAAACAGCTGCTGCCCATTAGGCTGTTTTCAAACTCATATTCAAACATTATTCTGTCTGTACAAGTGGGAAACGGTCAGTCCTCTCAGGAGTGGACATCCAAGCAAACTCAGTCCAAGGTCAGACCAAGAAAATGGAGAAAATCCAAAGAGCTGCCTCCCAAACTCTACAGGTCTCAGTTTCTCAGTTTAAATGTTGAAGTTCCTCACAGTTAAAACAGCTTAAAGTATTTCAACAAGCAGGACTTAGTTCAAAGAGTTGAAAAAGAAAACCTGATCTATAAAAATAAGAGCATGGCAGCATGACTCAGGGTTACAAAGCTGCATCTAACTGAAACTCAAGACTTCTAGGAAAAAATGTCTTCAGATTGAGACCAAAAAGAGACATATTTAACCATAATTTATAACTCCATGTCGGGACAAAACTAAACCCATCATTTACTGTAGGTTTGAATATTTCCTTGGTTCAGACTGGCTCATCATCCAAACAAAGAAACAAATCAAGGTATTGCATTGGCCTAGTTAAAGTCCAAATGTTACTTTAATTGGAACATTTTTTGGACTACCTGCAAACACCTGTGTTGAGGTAAATTGTAGTGACTATGCTGACTGTGTGACTGTTCACAGGGGGAATGACGGTGTGAGGCAATGATGGCAGCAGATGAAGGAAACAATGTTTGCCTCATGATGACACCTGCTGTTGTTCACCCTGCTGGCTTTGGCTTTGAAAACATGTAGGTGTGTGTGTGTGTGTGTGTGTGTGTGTGTGTGTGTGTGTGTGTGTGTGTGTGTGTGTGTGTGTGTGTGTGTGTGCGCGTGTGCGTGTGTTATCACCATTTCTGTACACAGAAATGTTTTGTGAAAGAGTCTATTGTTCCTTTTGGCCCAGAAAAACATATCAAAGAAGCAGAATTATGCATTATCCAGACAGTGCAATTTTATAGCAAAATCAAGCAACTGTTACCTTCAGTTGCCATAGAAATGCTGCATATATCAAACACGAAATGACAACAGAATGTGATACCTAGACATTGGGCCTCTGTCTCTTTAAGAAGCTCCTCCATCACATAATCAGGACACATTTACAACAGGTTTTAGGAGCGTTAGCCTGTGAAATAGTTTTTATGATCATCTCAGCATACATGCAGTTTCTCCAGGTGTTTTGCTAATTGCTGCTGCTGCTAGTCTGGAGGAGCATCTTCATCTGGACTTCTGCTGATTTTTAGTTTTCAGCCACATTTAAACGCCTACATCTAAAATATAAAAGACTGTCCTTTTGAGAACAGCATAATATCCCGTCTATGTCAGAATGGAGACTATAAAACAAGAAGTAGCCCTTTAATTCCATTTATCAGTTTGATTTATCTATAGTTTCTAAAACAATTCCTAGTCTTTTATTTTTGTTTATAAAAAGCTCTTAAGATGAAATAAAATGACTTTATGGACCTTAAAGAAGTACCAGCTCATCCTAACCTGGATGAATCTACTTCTGCATCTGCGGCTCTTTCCTTCCTTCTGCTGCAGCCAAAAGGAGTTTACAGATTCATGGACGCAGATGAATATGTCCAACATTTCTCAAGATGGAAGCATCTCCCTGGTAATCACTCATTCATTCTTTCATTCATCCATTTATCTGCTCCTGGCTAAAACCAGGTCAAATCCACGAAGCTTAACCAATGAAGCAAAGGAAGGTCATAAACAGCGGCTGACAAGGTCTTCATCTTTCATTGTATTTCAGATATTCGTCTCTTTTGGGTGACTCGGTGATCAATCTCCATGTAAAAACTGCAGTCAATAAATCTCCGCGGTGTTATGGACGCTATCAGTTGTTCTGATCCTGTATGTATTGAGTCCAGAGAAATCTCCACGAACCGTATTGATTTTCCTGGAAAAAGAATCCCATAAAGGAGGAGAGCTGAAAAATGACTGAAGGTTATTGTAAATACCTGAAGCTGTGTGGATTTGACTTCAGCTGATTTAATTTAGCACATTTCAATAGCAGCGTTATTTAAAAGATTGAATAACATCTGTGCAGTAGAGGTCATATTAACAGCTCAGTTTTATACAGACTTCATCTAAAAAGAAAAAAAAAATCAAATGAGCTTTTGCATAATTTCCCATTAGATGTAACAGGATCGCTGAATGGATCATCACTTCCTGCTTCTTACATGTTTCAGTTGTTAGGAATTAAACAGCTGATGTTTCAGATGGAGATTTTACTTTCTACTGTGCTTTCAACTTTTTTTTCATTGGCTAAATTTGCAATATTACAAACATCAGCCTCACAAAAGCAAACAATAAACCAACAACAGATGGAAAATCAGTGATTTTCACTCCTGAGCCCAAGACGCTGTTCCTGTCAGTTTGTCAGTGATTTTCTGCCGGCCCAGCAGGGGGCAGTGCTGAGCCAGGCAGCAGACGCCCACAGAGGCCAGTCAGCAGGAGGCAGAGGATGAACTTGCAGAGCCACTCCCTGAATATTACACCCGGGATGTTTGTTCCTGCTCTCTGCTGATGCAGAGTAAACGCTCCGAGTCGGCAGAGGGGAAGTTTCCGGATCCGTCTGTGATCCGGACCATCTGCATGATCCTGCCTCCTACCTGTGCTGCGGTGGCCTCTGTTCTTGTTGTTTTGGAGCTACATGTTGCAGCGTTCAGGGTTCCAACCTGTGTGTGTGTGAGTGTGTGTGTGAGGTCTATGACTCTCCAATCACACACAGTTTAGAGCCAATGAGGCTCGCGTTAGCGCGCTGGGTTAGTGTGTTTCAGCCGGCGCTCTAATAGATTCTCGGGAGCAGATGTCGATTTGTCCCAACAGCCTCTCACATTCACGTCTCCTTTTCTTCTTCTCTCCCTTTCATCTCTTTGTCTACTTGATCTATTTCTCTCACTCTTTTTTCTGATCCCACTCTCCTCTTTCATCCTTGCAGACCAAATTCCTTCCTTCTGTCCTTTCCTCTCACCTTTCCTCCCCCATCTTTTTCTTTCATCTCTTTTCTTCTCCCTTTAATGCTCCCCTGCTCTTTTCTTTTGCCTCCTATATTTCAATTCTATCATCTGTCAACAGATCTAACCTCAACTCATTCTCTCTATTTTACCTCCATCTTCTTCCTTCACTTTCTCTTGCATTTTATTTGTTGCCTTCTCTTTCGTCTTAATTTCCCTCCTTTCCTTCCGTAATTTCTTCCTTTGTCACTTTTTTCTTTTCCACCTAATTTTTCCTTTGTTCTTTAATTACATCACTTAATTTTCTCTCCCTGTTTCATTTGTTTCCAGCTGTTGGCTTCTTTTTCCTGCTTCCCTCTGCCTCCCCCTGTCTCTTTCCCTCCTTTCCTGCCTTTCTCCTTCCATCCAGCTGTATTTCCTTTCTCTTTATCCATCCATGCATCTGAACCTGCCACCCTGTGAAGGAAGCTCCTTCTCGATCCTTCGGTTGTGATCCACATCTTGTGGCTGTATGTGAGGGTCAGAACATAGACGGACCGGTAAATTGAGCGCGTTGCCCTTGTGAGCTGATCTTTCTTCACCATGACAGATCAGAGAAACACTTCAATCTATCCAGCCATCCAGCTCCATCCATCCAACACTATTGGACCAGACACCAAGATATTCCTCTGCTTGAGGAAGAAACTCATCCCCACCTTGGAGGAAGCAGCCATTCATCTTTCTCTTATATATCCCGTTTCCTTTTATCCTGTCTTTTCCTCTTTTTATTCCCTGTTCCTGATTTCCTGTCCCTTAATCCTGGAAATGTTCTTCATGTGATAGAAGGCTGACTTTGTAATTATCTTTATGTGACTGAATGTTCAACCCCAGAGTTTACTAGTTTCCAGCTGTAATATCTGAAGCTGTGCGTTGACTCTTGATCGCTGCTCTTTAGGTCCAAAGATAATAACTTCAGTTTTGTTTCTGTTCAGCTGGAAAAACTTCTGGCTCTTCCAAACTCACTGATTTGTTTTTAACGTCTGTTTGATGTCTGGATGGGTTCAGAGTCACCTGTTGACATCGCAATGCGGAGCTGTGTATCATCTGGGTTGCTATGGTAACTAATCCTATTTCCTGTTATAACCTGAGTGAGCAGGATCATGTAAGGAAAAACATTTGATGCAATTTAATGGATCATTTATCATCTCAACTTCCTCTCCATTTGACCATTTATTCATCTTTTCACACTTAAACTAAAATGTATGAATTTTTTTTTATCATTTAGTATCCATTTTGTTACCCATCGATCCCACTATAGTTAAGAATGTCCTTATAAACATGACAGGTTATGACTCCAGTTCTTGGGGTCATGATATAATTTTGATCAGATCAAACTTTGATCAAATGTTCTTACAGCAGACTATGAATTAATTATAAAAAAAATAAAAATTTACAGCACAAGTACAGCAGAAGTTTCAGTTTCATATCATAAAGTTTCTCAATGATCAGAACTACAGAGATATGAAACGGTGAAGAGGTGATCAACCTTCATCCCTCCCAGTCCTCATCCTGCAGCTCTAACTTCAATTTCCTTTCCTTTTTCTTTCTCATTTATCTTTTCACCTCGTATTGATTAATTTCCTCTCCTTTCAACTCCTATCCTGTTGTCATTGCAGTTTCTATTTTTTCCTCCATTTTCTTTGCGTTTCCCTTTATGTTTTGTCTGGATGTCATTTTCCTCCTCATTTCATCCCGTTTTCTTTTCATTCTTTGTTTTTATCTCACTTTCCCCTTCATTTCCGTTTTTTATTCAAACTATCTAAAGTCTTCTTCCTTTTCAGTTATCAACTCCTTCTTTTCTTTGCATTTTCTCTCTTTATCACCTTTCTTCTCCTCTTCCTCCTCTCAGACTTTCATCCTTTTCCGCTCAACTTGTTTCTTTTTCCTGGCCTCTTCCCTCTCTCATTTCTTTCATCTTTACTTTTCCATCACTCCCTCTTTCACCTTCTTCTCCTCAGTGTGTCACTACTCTCCGTCTTTTTTTCAGTGGCTTTTTGTTCATCGTTTTTGTTCTGCCATCTTCTCTCGCATACAGAACTGGATCAATGACATTCTTCTCTCTTTCTCTCTCTTTTATCTTTTGTTCCCACTCTTCCCCCTCCCCTGTCTCTTTTTCTTTCCATCGAACTTTCACTCTTTCACCTCTCCGGCTCACAGGAAATGAGTTTCGAGCTTATTGGCTTATTTCCACCTGTCCCCAGTTTGACCTCTCTGTCTCACAAACAGACCCACTTTCTTTCCTCCACCCCTCTGAGCCCCAACAGGTAACAGGAAACTCAGTCAACCTCCTATATTTGTGCACAGATTCATAAAGTCAAACCACACACTTACAAAGCCTTCCCTCTCACATGCCCACTCGTGCTTTTCTTCATTTCAGTTCATTGTTTCACCTCACAAATCAGCCTCTATCGGCAACAGGAACGTCCGACCCCTCTAAACTGTTTAATAATGCCATTAATCATCGGACTCTGACTCTGCGTTGGCAGAGTCGCCTCTATAAGTGGACTCAAAGTGGGTTACGATTCCTGAGGGCCCCGAGCTTCAAAAGAGGCCCTTAAAAAGCTCCGGATGAATGTGGTCTTTCATTTTGTGCTGCTTGGATTTTTAAAATTATAAACATAGAATAAAAGGCTTGGATATTTAGTTAACCAGAAAATTCAGTTTCCTTAGCATTTGCTTCAAGTCTTAAACTTTGCAGCAGTTTCTTATTTGGAGTAAGTCAATCATTTCCTCTTTAATGGAAAAAATCTTTGGCAACCATCAAACTAATTATAAAAGGCTTTAGGTGTTTTTATTTCTTTTTTATTTTTATTTCCTTTATTTAACCAGGTAAACCCATTGAGATCCAGATCTCATTTTCAAGGGGGACCTGGGCAGAAATCTGAAATACACAGCAACCTGGTTACAAAACAAAATTAATTAATACATATGCACAAGTATAAAACAATTTAAATACAGTGACACTGTTTAAAAGAATCTCGTTGCCTGTTTTTAAGAATCGCTCGAATTAGTAAAAACATAAGGTTTTTCCATTAAGTAAACCTATTTTGCGCTGACCTGTGGTTAATGGAAACGTAGCTACTGATGCAGCTAAACACAAGGCTATTGGGAGAACAACATGGAGAAAAAATAAAAACTAAGATGATACTGAAAAGTTAAAGAGAGCAATAGATTCTTCACTGACCCAGCTGGACATAGAGGAACTGGGGTAGGATGGTTTTTTTCTATTGGATAAAACAAAACAAAACAAATATAAAGAATATTGGAAATATCTCAACAAATGATAAGCTCCATAAATAGCCTCTAGGAATAAGACACAACTCAACACAGAAACAATGCTACAAGAGCAGGACTCAAAAGTTAACATCAGTAATCCTGCTGCCTGTTGTAATTTAAAATATTTGCATTTCCCAAATGGATGCAGCAACGATAACATTTTCATGGTGAGATCCATCCAGCAGGGAGAACAGCAGAACCTCGGCTTTAATCCAAAGACCTTTTGTTGTTTAACAGATTTGTTTCTGAGAAAATCAAATGAATGTTTCTGCTTGTTTTCTTCATATCACATCTTCATGTTTGTTGTCTTTAATGAGGTTTATTCATCCTGTCTTGCCTGTTCTTACACGCCTTAATAAGTGTGATCAGCATCAACAACCACCGATTCCTCCACTCTCTTTTATACTTCCAACCTCTGATTATTATGTGGTTTTTATAAGATGATGGAAAAATAGGAACTCATTTAATAGACAGCTTGGGTATGAAATGGATGTATAAACATGTTTTTCTTTTAAATAGTAGTTATTATTAAAAATATTACACTTATCTACAGTTTCTCGAGATTTAAGGAGGAAATGTTTAGATGGACAACTGTTTTTGTTCCTCAGTGTGATTATAAACTGAATACAAACACATAGAAAACATGCAGAAACATGTCTGGGAGAAGGTTTATGCGCCCAAAGAGTTGCTGGAGAAATTATATCCCACAGATGGTTTGGAAAAACCCATTTTTCTTACTGTCGAGCTGCTAACTTCTGGATTGAAAAACTTCAATGCTTCTATGAGCAGCTTGACCCTAAACCTGCCTCAGAGCTGTAGCAACATTATGGAGCCTGACATTTTAAAAGTGGAGGCAAAAGTTTATGAACTGTTTAAAGATTCTGCTGAGATAGTTTGTATGGAATGCCATTAATGTCAATTTTTGTTGTTGAGTTCTGCATTCAGTGCAAAATGATCTGGGATGATAAACATACTATGTTTTAATGTCCTTACAGATTTCCATATTTTTAAAATACAAGTCCTATCTTGTCAAACATGATTTTGTCCCAGAGAAACTAGGCTCTATGTCTTAATGAGTTCTTGTTTCATCATTATGTTATAGATTAATGCTTTTAGAATTATTGACTGTCAGGCTAAAAATTACTGTATTTTTACAGCTGGGCATGTTTTAACAGAAGATAAATTGGGTGACTGCTGATGCTAGATGATGATGTCATCTGATGCACTATAACCTTTATAATTACATCATTGTTATTAAGTAAAGAATTTATTAATTACTGGAAAGTAATTGAAGTTAGATAATGAACTAATATGAAAAGAATCAATTCAGTTTTAAGTGTGTGAACATCTCTGAGCTAGTTTTTGATAAAGTACAGGCGCAAATACAAATACGGAGTTAAATCAGCTGTAGTATATTTAATCACTTCACATTAAACAGTCACAGCTGCATCATTTATTTCTAAAACATATTTTAATATTCACATATTGCTGCAAAAAGTCTTCAGCAACTCACCATTTAAATTTATAGAACGTGAAATATTTGTTGTGGCGCTAGGCTAATGTTAGCATTAAGCTAACATTAGCCTAGAGATATGACTCAGTTTTGCATATAATTAGTTTTCTTTGTGGCTTCAGTAAATCCCATAGGAACAAATATTACAGAAGTGTTTATAGTATTGCCGCTCTATAAACGGTGTTTTAATATCGATGACTGATGTTCCAGTTTCCTATGCGGTGATCAAATTTCTCCCACTCTGCTGTTCCTGGGATCTGAACTTACCCTAAAAATAAAGCACTGACTGAACCCAGATGACTTTTGGATCTGGATCAGAATCATGTCAGGCTAAATCATGCTAAGAATTTAAACCTTTCACTTTGGCTTCAGCAAAGCAATGACAGTGAAGTAAGAGAAAACCTTTGACCCCTGAATGATCCAATCCACTCGTGTAATCAGAACCTGCTCTCTGCTCCGATTCTGTTTATGAGCCAGTTTCTCTTTTGGATCCTGTTAGGGAGCCGGCCGGAGCGCATGACACAATTAGCTGACATAAACACTGAAATGAAAAACACAAGTTTAATTTTCTTTACACAGAGAGCTTATGTTGCTTGAATATAACCAGATGTGAAATTCCTGATGTGAACCAGTTCAAATATGAGAACCAGCTCTTCCAATTTAAACAAAGTCGTGCGACAGTTTCTTTTAATTCCCTAAAACAAATAAACGTCATAAAGGTATATGTAATGCTCTCACTGCTTTAGTTTGAAATGATTCCAACTTTACACACAGAGAGAGAAAAACTTTGTGAGCTTTAAGGTTTGAAGGCTGGAACTTAATTTCCTCCATGTTTCTAGTTTTGACTCTGAAAATTAATCATGTCCTTGACTGACAGTTGTGGTCCATCTTATTTTCCCTAGGTTTGAATTTTCTGGCTCCAAGCTAATTAACAAGGCAAAGGGAGAGGTCAGGACTCAGAACGAGTCCTCAGAGACATTTAAAGTGACAGTAAATTCAGACAGCACTCGAACTCCCGGGGAAACTCCTACATTTCACAAGATGTAATTAAATTCACATTACTGGCTGAACAAACTTCTCTTAGTCTCCAGAAAACGCAGCAGAGCTGGTGGTTAGGATGAGTGATGACATCCAGAGCAGAAAAAAAACGTCCTGCGTCCCAGTCGGTTGGCTGCAGCCGAACTCCTTCGACTTAATGTGGATGAATGAGGCCCGTCTCAGAACAAAACTCATTGAAATTCTGCCTTCATGCTCGAAAATAAAACTCTCAGCTCTAATTTGAGTGTATTAAGATCAGTTTGGAAGGGAAGGTAACAGCTCTTTAATGTGTAGCTGCCCATTTTTCAGATGTAATCAGTGGATTTAAAAGCTGTTTCATGCTCAGGTGGAAGCTATTCTTTTGTTATTTCTTCATCCGTCATGTCTGAAATTGATTGCGAGTGTGGATTTTACATTTGGAGGCTGTTATTGTTGTGGACCCACGATGTGAAGTCGTAGGAACTCCATTAAAGATGGAGAAACACAAACGTTGTCCTGCAGAACCAGAACAAATAACACCGGAGAAGGACGGGGCTGTTTATTAAATGAGTTCTTATTTTTCTATCATCTTATAAAAAAACAAATCTACAATCACATAAAATACACATAATAATCAGAGGCTGGAAGCATAAAAGAGAATGGAGGAATCGGTGGTTGCAAGTCAACCAGGTTTGCTTTGACTCTGGAAACATACGCAGCGCCGCCATTATTGGCACCTGTAGCGAACGTATTTATGGAGAAAAAAACCTTAATTTACATTACAATCCATGGTGCCTACATTATTGGCACTGCTAACAATTCCGCTAATATAAACTGAATTGAAGCATTTCATATTTCCGTTTTGTAATAATAACTTTCTCAAACTTTCAGTGAATTGTACAGTAATTTCCTTCTTCCCTGGGTTATAAATGTGACATCACACAAGGCCTTTTTCTCTTAGCAACCCCTAATAATGAAAGACAACATAGCATTCAAAAATGGCAGATGTGTTTTCAAACAAGAAAATAGCTACTTTTCTGAATCAGATTCATAATTTGAAAAGTTTTAAACAACTGAACTAAGATGAATGAGAATTAAAGTTAAACCAGCTACCATTCACTTGAGGCTTATATTGAACTTTTCAGCAACAAATGTTTCAGTTAATTCTGGTGTGAAAAATGCTGTGGGACTGTTTATCTGGGAACCTTGAAAGTGACTGACTTTGTGAACTGTTTGAAATAACAAAACATTTTAAATCAAAATCTGTCTCTCAGTAACAATAGCTTACTTTGATTTAACACAGAAATGCTTCAAAAGGCACAAAATCAGCATTTTTTCATGGTGGTTTCAGTCTTTAGACATAAATCCTGCAAAAAACGAACAAAGAAAAAAAAGTCTTCAAGGTGACCTCAGGAGAAGATAACTGTACAAATTATTATTATCATAAAGCAGTAAGGTGTTAATTTATTAAGCTTTTCAAACATTTTCACAGGGTGTCAATAACTGAGTTGGTCTCTGTAGATGAAACAAGTGAGCTGGAATCAAAAGACGACTCGACATCATGAAGTAGGCAGAAAAACCCCTGAGTGCACAAATTAATAAGCTTGTCAATATCACTGCCACACGGTTAGAGCTGAGTGGATCTGACACGTCTCATCTTGTATTTTATTAACTGAATGTGCTGCAGGTGTTTCTACTGCTCAGTTGCGACAAACTTTACACTTTGTTTCTTCAGGCCTGAACCTGAATGCATTAAATATTCTGCACTCCAAATGGAGAGCAAAGTTCAGGCTCTAAAATGTTAAACTAGAAGTTTACTTGGTTTAGCATATTAATCATGTTACCTGACAGGGTAGAAGATGTTTCTGAATCTTATCATCTGATCACAAGGAGCCAAACCCAACAATCTTTTCTGGTTCAGACAGAAATTGTATCTATATTAGTTTGAATATTTCCAATAAAAAAATAGATAATTAAATGTAAATTCATTATATTTACTGTAATGAAAAGACTTTTTAAAACATTTATGTAATTGTTGATTCTTTCCAGTGCTGCAGGACATCATGAGAACATTTAAAAGACTCTGTGATCTGATTGGCTAATGAGTTATTTTCTGACCAATCATAACAACCATAACAACCACTTAATGAGGCCAATTAACATATTAATGTTCAAAATAACCTTGAAATGACGATAAAGTTGGTTTTGCTCCACAAACACGCTGCAGCACATGAACTATTAAATATTAAAATATCCACTGAAATACCATAGTTAGGATTTTAACATTAGCTTGCATTGGACCCCAGGGACTTGCGGAGGTTGGGTACCACAACTACCTGCACATAGTTAATATCTTCAAATTCTTGAGCCCACTTTACAACTGCCTATTTTTATGTTTCACAGTCCAAATATCTTAAATATGCATTAAGACACAGATATTAGCACAGAAGCTAATATCCACACCCTGCCTCTCTTGGGGCAGGCAGAGCTGGATTATCCCCAAATAACCTGAAATATTAATTCATGACTTTCATATATATTATTTTTTATAAACTCATATGGTTACGTACTGAAATCTTCCATGTTATTTGCGGTTATGACGTATTCTGGAGCTTTAAGCCCCTCAATAACAACGACTCTACTGGTCAAACAAGAGAAGAATGGGTTGTACTGCCAGTTCAGGAAGAAATAAAGAATGGAAAAAGTATCTAACTGTGTTTATGGCTGATTTGTGACGAGTTTGCACTTCACTCTGCAGGCTGTCTTTCCTGTTGTAATGAAAAATTTTCACCTAGGATGCAAAAAATGACACTTCGTTAACAGATGACATTGTTGCTAGGCTGTTAATCTGATTTGTTTCTGTGCTGTTCTGGAACACACCATTAATTAGCATTTACATAAATGATCCCTTTGGGAAACACTGCAGCATTACTGTGGCCTAAGTTCAGCGTTTTACATTTGTAGCACCTCATGCTTCCTGTCTCTCACCAAATCTCCTCAGACAAATGCCGTAATTACATTCAAACACTAATAGACATCAGTTTGTCTGAGACAGACGTTAGCATGAGCGCGCCGCTCATACAGGAGGGATCTGCAGCAGCAGATCCTCTGGAGATTCAGCAGTTTTGCACAACACGTCCCGAGAGACTCTCATGCCGCTCTGATTTAGAAAACCGGTTTCCTGTGAGGCGCGAACCTGGCTTTCCTCCACACGGGGGACGCCGGGAGATTAGCAAGACAAAGAAACCTGCGGCTGGATGTGTTGGAAGTAATGAATTATGGAAGGGGAGATATGCTCTCTTATCACCAGGCTGTTATATTTAGATCAAGCTACAGGTTATTTCTCAGGGAAATGTGCAACAGGACAGATGTGCTGTTTCAAATAAAAGTTGAGGGGGAAAGTCTGGTGGAAAGTAATGAAAAAGCTCCCGCTTGGTGTGCACTGTGCTCCGCTCCGGCTGGGTACTGGGACTGTTTCAGGCCTGTTCAGGTGCCGTTTCCAACCTGAGGGAGCAACGAGGGTCTCAGCAGCAATTACTTGTTGGTGGACTGCAGCAGTTTTTCATGAAAGTGGTTTGGGGCCACAAACTGAGAAATAAATCAGTTTGGGGGACAGTATGCTTTTAGTATGCATGACATCAGCGACAATTCATCTCAGAAACATCTTTTTATTGGAAAAGATCTTGATACGGATCCACAGACTTGTCCTGAAAAATAGTTTCTGCCTCCAGCGTGAAGCAATAAATGTTTTCCTTCAGGGAAGAATCGGATAATTATCTTCAAAGTAATTAGCATAGATAACGTGATGATCCCTGAGGACATTTGCATCTCTATAGATACGTTCTTTTCACACACACCTTGCACAGTTGGTTTGATCTGCTTTTATTGTTTCTTCACACCTAGAATACAGAAAAGGATTTTTTGCACATCTATGGCTTTGATAACGCGGGATGTGGAGGAGCTTCTCACCTTTAAATCACAATGAGAAAGTTAGTGAAGTCGACAAATTTAGTTCATTTTCATCAGGAAAAACTGCAAATTGTGACATTAATAATAGATCCGGAGTGATGGTTTTGGGGTCTCTTCATACAAACTCATTTGATTTATGGGATGTATTTAAATTAAAATACTCCTTTAGGTTTAGCCTTCAGAGCAGGAAACATCCATTCATCCTGTGTTTATACCAAGAAAAAGTCAATTCAGCTGCAACATCTCAACTGTAATTACTGGTAATCACTAATTTTTACTTCAGGTGGTAAAACTTTTTGTACTTAACATCAATAAAACACAAAGGAGAAGTTGGCAACAAATTATTTTTGCAGTAAATAAGTTTGCCTTCATGAAAAATGAATAATTATGTTTCCCATCATCAGTATCAGTACAAAAAATGTTATGATTTTTTTTTACCCATAAAGTAAAGCTGGAAAAACTAAATATGAAATAGAAAGATGAGCAAACAAGGCATCCAAGGTCAACATTTAAAAGATTTCAGTTATTTCTTGAATAGCATCTCCACCAAAATGACCTTTAAAAGTTTTATTTGTGGAGCAAAGCAATTTGAGTTTAGTCTCACCAGAAAAGCTTCAGATTTGGTTTGGAACCTTTAAATAACAATGTTTAGGTGTTTGTTGTTTTATAACCACACAGTTTACGGGTAAAATCAAAGTAATCCTGCATGTCTCACATTGGTAAATCAATGACCCTGATGTAGAAAAGATCTGGTAAAATACCAGGAGTTTGACAGTTAACAAAACGAGAACATAAATCATTTCCAAACTTTATGCACCTGTATTATTTCCCAGCATCCTCTGGGAGTTTCCTTTGCACTGCTTTGCATTGCACCTGGTGATTTATGGGCTGGGTTCAGCTGCTTCGCCATGGAAACCTCATCTTTGCAGCTCTTGTGAACATTTGAAGGTCTCCAGCGTTTGACTCTGCAGAAAGTTGGCGACCTCTACATGATTCGGACCTCAACATCTGCTGACCCACTCTGTGCTTTCACCTGACCTCACAAATGTGGGAAAGTTACTGTCGCTTCCACTCTGATACCACAAACCGTTGACTGGAAGACTTACAGAGGACATTTCACTGAGCTGAGCTGTCTGCATGCTGCCATCAGAGTGACTGGAACATTAAATTCAATAATCAGGGAATAATTATTGTGGATTTTAATGAGGTCCCATGTAACCAGGTGCAAACAGAACCTACCAAACAAACAAATTTCATAAACTAAATGTCATAATTTAGCGTTTCCACCTTTCTCATATGCAAACACTTTTTGTTGCACTGCAGAAATGACACAAAATAATAATAAAAAAACAGGAAGTTCATCAACCGATACAGTCTCTCTTTCCTCATTAAGAACATTCCAAAAGCTGCAAAAACACTTAAATTGAGAAAGAAAACATGGTTTCCTTAGAACAGCAAAATAAATTGTGCAGCCCATAATGCAGTTTTGGAAACTGTTCACACATGGTTTGGAAAATTGGATACATAACACAGCACTCTGTGTTTTTGCAGCCAATAGACCAAGACGACATAAGAGTTGAGTTTTCTCTTTCTCTCATTTAAAAATAGCCTTGAATCAAACCCCAAGCTCATAACTGGGATCAAATCAGGACATTCCCACTTTAATATTCCAGCATTTTAGATCAGTTTTACCAAACAGAGGATAAAAACTCTATAATATCAGAATATTTTTTTCAGTTATGTTGCACCAGAAGGCAGAAAAAGAGTTTCTGTTGGTGAGAGATGATCGTTTTCGATAACCAGGCTGTTTTGCAGTGGGTCAGAGCAGAACTTTCCCCATATTTTTTGCTCTTATTTTGACACAAATGACCCAGAAAGATAATAAAAAAAACACAGAAGTCAAGGTGGCAACAGCACAGCCTGTCTGAGTCGGTCAATCTGGCAAAGATAATTTTAAAAATAAAGCCAGAAGATAGCATCTTTTATGAGTCTGGAGATGTGGCGTGACGACGAACAGGTCCAGAGGTACACAACAATAAATGTCATTCAGGGCTATTTTTGACTTTAAAGACGAGCCGTATCAGATAATGTATGTCAGATCAAATCGGAAAGGTAAAGAGAGCCGGAAGCAAGACAAGAAGCAGGGAGGAAATGTATTTTTAAATCAGAACCGAAGTCTTAGAGGTTTTTTTTAGTGAATGTTTAGTGTGTTGTCTCAAATCCTGCATCCTCTTCTCACAGCAGAGAAACATGGAGGAGAGAATCAGCGGCGCTGCTAGCTACCAATCAGCTGAGCTGACACTCCAACGACTCTCCATCTTCAGGAAAATAAGGACCTTTCAGCAAACACTCGAGTGTTTCTATGTGTTCAGGTTGCCTTCAGCAGTTTGTGAGGGATGTTTAAACGCAGAAGTGTTGCTCACTAATGGTAACATCTCATGCAGAAAACAAAGGCAGTGCTGGCGCTTTGGTGGCTGCAGCTTGTTAAGGCTTCAATTACTGTCAGAAGGTTCCAGCGTTAGGTGAGAGGCAGCGTGTGTCTGCCGCCATGATCGGCTCGGACCGCCTGTCATGTGATGAGAGCTGGAGAAAATTTACAGGGGAAGAAGAAATCAAGCAGAGAAAATCTGAGCGACAGCAAACGGAGGAGGAAGGACGAGTTAATTCAGATGATTGGATTTTTTGTTTTTCCGGATGAACTTGGAGGGAAGCAAATGCAACTGGAGGGGGAAAAATGAGAGAGGAAATTTAGAAAATGACCCGAGGAAGAACGAGACGTTGGGATGAAGAGTCAGCAGGACAACAAGTGACCTGGCACTGGTTCAGAGGCTCATTTAGGATGAAATTATGACTGTTTTTAAATCTAATTGCTCAAAACCATACATCCAAGTGTGAGTTATACATATTTGTTTTTATTCATCACTTGTTTCTACAGACTATGCTGCACTGGCTCTAAATTTTATGGAACGTGGCAGTTTGATCTTAAACTCTTCTTTACGTTCCCTTCAGGCTGGAGCTGCTGCGTCATCATCCATCACAGCAGCAGATCTATTTTTATCAGGCATTAAACTGGAGAAACAAATCATCTCATTCACAGGATCAAGAAATTATCCTTTATATTATCACAAAATACTGATGGCTTTCCCAGGTTATATTGTGATAAACATTTTTTCTTCTGGACTCCTTTTTTTTTTTGCTTATTTGATTTGAGTGTTGGACAGAAATAGATGAAGCTGATTTTAGACAGGTACCCTGCTGCAGGAGATGATTATAATTCTCTTTCAGAAAAGCTCCAATTTTGCACTTTACTCTTTGAGGGCCCTTCATGAAAGACTTCAGCTGATAAAAATGATCAGAACCAAATAGGAATAAGGCAGCTGCTCTGACTTTGTTTGACTTGGGCTAAACTTGGGATGTTATTATGCAGAAAAATGGTTTTATGAAGTAAGAGATGAAAAATTTAATACAATGCTCCTTTCAGATGTCATTGGAAATGAAATGGGAAAAAAAACTCCTGGCTTTCCTCTTCTTTCATGTTCTGGTTGAAAACATCTGGTTCAGTTTCATCCCAGTTCACTTAGAACCGGTTCCACATTCAGTTCATCCTGCTTCTAATGAAATGATTCTTCTTATTTCATCTAAGGGTCACGGATCTAACGGGAAGCGTATTTATCATTTTATGTCAGAAATAAATTTGTAATTATGATATAGGTCAGAAAGTCATTCACACTTTAGCATATTTATTATGTCCTCATTCAGCATTTTAATGCTTTCACTGCCTCAAAACAAAATAATTCTAACATTTCTAGTGCAGCACAAACCTATAACACTACACAGTAAAAAAATGCTGGGTTATTTTCATAACCCAAATTCTGGGTTGAAGCCTCCATTTCAACATGACTGCATATTGGGCTTCTCCTCGACTTTGAAATAAGACATGATAAGTAAAAAGAAGATCACGTTTTAATGTGAATAGGATTTCATCCATCCATCCATCCATTTTCTTACACCCTTGTCCCTTAGTGGGGTCAGGAGGTGCTGGTTCCTCTCCAGCTAACGTTCTGGGCAGGAGGCGGGGTCACCCTGGACAGGTCACCAGTCTGTCACAGGGCAACACAGAGACACACAGGACAAACAACCATGCACACCCACACTCACTTAGGGCCAATTTAGACAGACCAATTAACCTAACAGTCATGTTTTTGGACTGTGGGAGGAAACTGGAGNACTCCATGCAGAAAGGCCGGGGCCGGGAATCGAACCCAGAACCTTCTTGCTGCAAGGCAACAGCTCTACCAACTGCGCCTCTGTGCAGCCTGAATAGGATTTTATAAATGAATAGAATGTATTTTGAACACGTTTGATATTTATTTTTATGGTTATTTAAAAATATTTATGACGGCAAGTAAATATATATTTTTACCCAACTATAGTGGTGTAATAATCCATGTGATAAAAATAATAATAATAATAATAATGTTCTTTCGTCTTATGCTGCACTATGCAGATGTTCTGTCTGCATTGATGAAGGTTTAGTCACTTCAGCATCCTAAATTCTGGAAGTGGTTCCAAACAATAAAAAGTCTGATTATTATTATTGTTTGTTAATTTCTGATTAATTAACAAAC
>CAEGAF010096094.1:0-32237 GCA_903067075.1 Micropoecilia bifurca | reverse complement strand
ATATATAAAATGTTTTATTTTCTGTTTGTTAAAACTGTTATCATGTCATCGTAGTACAATATGAGACAAATAATGTGAGGGAAATAATTGATTTCCTCTATCTCCTCCCAGCCATTTGCAGAGATACTAATCACAACTCTTTTATTTATTTTTTATTTTAATTTATAAAGGTTACACAGTATTAAAGATGGTTAACGATTTTTTTCTAGAGTAAAAGCTAAAATTTTCTTATCATGTTACCAATGGAAGTACACTGAAAAATAAAAAATGTTTATGTTGGCTTTTTAAAATAAAGCTGAAAAGAATATGTGAAAAAACATTTGATGTTGCAAAATTGGATCCAAACTGTTAGTATTTTAGCTTTTCTAAATCTAAAAAAGAAAGTGAAAATTTATCATGTTACTTTAAAAACAAAGTTCATAGGTCATCGTCAGGGATGGCAGTAAACCAGTGATGAGGCATCTCACAGATCAGCTTAAAAAAAGGTTTGGTTTGGTTGGGAAAGTTTGATCCAGTCATGTATATCATCAACCCTCAGTCTGAAGTGTTTTCCTAACCTCTTTTTCCACCTGTGCAGCATCGCTTCTCCCCACTCGTCACTCACTTGGTTTGTACCTCTTTGCTCTCCTCTCCGCCTCTCCTCCCGCAGGTCGGGTTCTTCCCCTGCGACTGCGTGGAGCTGATAAACGAGAAGATCCCACCCAGCGTTCAAAACTCAGTGCCAAAGCCAGGTACTAGTCAGTGTGCGTTGGCAGTTTTCAACGACTCGCTCACCAGGATCTGAGTCAGGTTCCTTTTTAACGTGGCTCCCGTTTGTGTTTTCGTGCGCATTCAGTGTGCAAGAAGCACGGGAAGCTGGTGACCTTCCTAAGGTCGTTCATGAAGTCTCGGCCGCCGCCACAGAAGCTGCGGCAGCGCGGGATCCTCAGGGAGCGAGTGTTTGGCTGCGACCTGGGGGAGCATCTCCACAACTCAGGACACGACGGTAGAAAATCCCACATGCTTTTACTTAATAAAAACTGACTTAATGCAAGGTTAGTCCAGTTTAGAACCTGCTTTTGAAATACTTTGTTGTTTCAGTATAAGCAAAACCAAATATGCTGAAACAGAAATTCTCAGCTACTGGTTTCAAAATCATATTGCCTCACATTAACACCGTGAATCTCAAGATTTGTTTAGCTCAAAGATTTTTCTAGTGCAAATAGCTTAGTACGATTGAAATAAGACTAAAGTAACTAACAGGTTTTAACAAGATATAGGAGTTTGTTTTGAATAAATAATTCCATAATAATGATGGAAAATTGACAGATTATTTCACTTATAACATAGAAAAAATTTAAGAGTGAAATAATCTACTAGTGGAACTGGTTGTTTTTCCATCAATATTAAGAAATAATTGACTTTAAACAAGCTCCCATGTCTTATTGAAAAGCTACATGCAAGTTAGATTTGCCTTATTAAATGAAACTAGGCAAAAATACTTGGTAGGAAATTGTAGTTTTTGCAGTATTTAAAATTGTATGTCCTTATTTTATTTTAATTGAATTAGAATCACCTGCGTGTTTGAAGAAATGAAATGAATAATGCAAAAACATTTGGGAGGTTTGCTATTTACAGCCAAAGGCTTGTTATTGTAGGATTCTCCAGAAACAAACCTCTTTGTGATTTTATTGAATCTGCAGCCTGCCATGGTTCAACATGTTGGTTTTCATTTCATAAAAAAAATATCTGTAAATAATGACACTTTTAACACAACTCTGCACTCAAAGTGTCACTATGACAGTGTAATATCAGTCTTATTCACACTCCAAATAAAGTGGGAGCGAAAACACTTTAAATAATTAGTGTGTAGAATGTAGAACGCAGAAGATGTCATCTTTTTGTTCCCAACAAGATGTTTTTATAAGACACAGACAAAATGGCTGAACGTTACGTCTCGTCTTTATGCCCTTCAGTCCCGCAGGTCGTTAAAAGTTGTGCAGAGTTCATAGAGAAGATCGGTGTCGTGGACGGGATCTACAGACTCTCAGGGATTTCCTCCAACATCCAGAAACTGAGGTTTGTGCTTCCTCTCTACTTCACCATAGAAAGTCTATATCAGCAGTCCTTCCTGGTCGGTGTCAGGGGGCGGGGCTTCTGGTTGGTCTGAAGCCAATCAGATGCCATGATTCGTTTGTTGAGCTGAATTTGCTCCTGGTGCACTGCAGCAAAAGGAACCATTAAATATTTATAAAAGCATAGAAATAATTACACACGATATAAATATATTACAACTGGAAACTTCAGAGTATTTTATATTATTATTTTATTTGACTGAATTTCACATTTATTTGAAGAACGCAGGGATTATTCCCAAAATGTAATTGTTATTTTTATTTTTTTTACTTCTTAACTGCATTTATTTTCAGGTTTATTTATTTGTATCCTTTTAAATTTGGCACTTTGGTACAATTGCAGATATATTGATATGTTAAATAAATAAGTGTGCAGCCAATTAGCGGCGACTGAAGATCCTGCTGTCCAAGTCGTTAACTTTTAGTGCTTTTAAGTAGATTTTTTTCCCCCAATCTATCAATGGAAATCTGATTAACTCTGTGCAGCTTCTGAGAGCGTTGCTGTATTTTTTGCTGCTTCCATAAAACAAACTCCCATCAGTGGATGAATTGAGCAGCACACAAACTGATGAGGTTGGGCAGCCAATCAAAAAGTTTAATGGGAAAAGGTCTTCTCTCGCCGCGTCACGCCTCCTTCTAACAGCTCAGGAAATGCGGCACACGCAAAGATTTAGATATGTTGAAGATCTGTTGGTCTTTTTTTGCTTTGAAGGGATTTTGTGGATTTATCCTTTTCCATATTTACTGATTTTGTAAGAAATCATTCAGTTAATGTCAGTGTCAGATTTATTTTTACCACACAAAAACAAATGTGTATGAAATGCTGCAAAAGAAAACCAGGACAGTGAACTCGTGACAGTAGGAATATTTGCTTAGGTGCAATAAAAACGTGATAAAAAAAATCTATTTTGTAAATGTAATATAAAGGTGAAATCAAAAGTAAAAGCTTTTACATGGCTTTGTAAATTATTCTTGATTTTTGATGATAGCTTTGATCACCTCTTCTTTTTCATTTGTATCTAGAAACATCTCAGGGCAAAAGGATTATACGCTAGCGGGGATAGTAATTTATAATTATTTAATAGATCCTGTAAGAATGATTGATTGGAAAAGACCAGCAGTAAACTTAAAAACAAGTGTATTGTCTTAAAATCTGCCCTGTAACAAAGGAACATCTTTTTGAGCGAATCAAAATTGAAGTTGAATCATTTTCCCATTTAATCCCTTTCAGGTGTGAAAGCTTTCATAATTTGTTCAACATTTTTTAAGGCTTTAGTTTGGTAAGAACTGAATAAATATAGCAAGATAAAACATTGACTTTTTTTTACGTCAATGTATCGTAAAGTACACTTTACTTCCTGTAAAGTACACTTCCTGACCACTTCACAGGAAGTAAAAGAAGACATAGTTTGATTTATTAAATACAATGACTTCTGTCATGTTCTCATTATTGAGATACAGATGAAGGAGTTGCTCATTATTCTGTTGTTGTGAAGAGAGACTTGACTGAAAAAGTCTCTGATTACAGCATAAGACAAAACAGGACTAAGGACTCCTTATGTAAGCAGTCATAAACAAGATGCTTGTAATGGACAAATAAGGCCTAAAAACTCAAAATGTTAAATTAAAATTAAATGTGCCTACATAATAATTTAATTGAGATGACAGGATTCTGTTGGCTAAACTTCTAGAATCAACTATTAGGATAAACTATTAAAATAGTAGTCTGGGCTTAAAAATGCTGAGTTTTTTTAAAAAAAGTCAAACTAATAATTTTTATATTCAACTTTCCTCCAAAAGAAAGGGGAAAAATGAATTCAATATTTTATGTCCAAATGCCTATTCTTATGTTCCTGTTCCGTCTCCAGGCACGAGTTTGACTCTGAGCAGATCCCAGACCTGAGCCGTGAACTGTTCCGCCAGGACATCCACTCTGTGGGCTCCCTGTGCAAGCTGTACTTCAGAGAGCTGCCCAACCCGCTGCTCACCTACCAGCTCTACGAACGCTTCTCGGTGAGCCCGCTTCTCAAAAATTGCACGGGAGCCGATTTAGCTTTGTGCCAGTCGATGCGCAGGCATCGTCTTTCTGGTCGCTACCTGATTAATTGAATGAAAGAGACGTCTCATTTTCAACATGCTGCTTCAAATGAGGTCATTGCATTGCGACAAGCTTTCCAAGAACCGCTTTGAAGCCAAGAGTCAGATGAACTCGTCTGCTTCGGTTGTTAGACTCTGTGCTTCTGTCCCCTGTTTTGTCACAGGAAGCTGTGTCTGCAGCCACAGACGAGGAGAGGCTGGTAAAAATCCACAATGTCATCCAGCAGCTGCCGCCTCCTCATTACAGGTCAGGTTTACAGCTCACTGCTCCCCCCTGCTGTCAGAAAATGGGATGGCTCATTTTTAAATTCTGATTTTGGTGAAAGGCACTTTGCTTTAACTCATGTTTTTCTGATTAATCTTGATCTTTACCTTGCCGAGCTCAGGTCATCTTCCTCTAAGCTGCTAAATTCTGTCATTTTCTCTCCCGTCTGTTCACAAATCAGACTTATTTTAAGATCTAGTAACTGAGAGAATATCGGTTCAGCGTGAATTATATGAGCATCTTCGTTAACCACTGCTGACACTCGCAATGCCCTGAGAGAAGTATTTAAATTTCTCCAACTTTTTTCCAATTTTTTCCCCCACATTATGATCACAAACCTTTAACATTTCACATTGAGGTTAGGTATGATAGGCAAACACAAATTAGTCAAAATTGTAAATTTAAATGAAAATAGTTCATGAATAAAACTCTTAATAAAAAACTGATTGGCATTGGTAGTCATATCTCCTTGCTAAACAATTACCAATCTACAAAGTCTTACATATTTTAAGATACATATTTTAAGATCTACTAACTGAGTGAATGTCGGTGCATTGTGAATTATATGAGCCTCTTAACCAAGTATTTTTTTGGCTAGTTTCTAGTGGAAATATTTTACTACACTTGTAAACTGACTTTTCAGTAGGATGCAGCTTGGGGAAATGTCTTGTTATAAGTGAAGCAATCTGCCAACTGAGCTAGTATTTTTTATTTACCAATATTAGGGAATTATTGACTTAAAACAAGCTCCTGCATCTTACTGAAACAATACATTTTCACATGTTATAAGTGAAATTGTCTGACAGTGGAACTAGTCCAGGCCTGTGATTCCTTCATTTTTATAAATTACTGACTTTAAACAAGCTCCTATTTCTTGCTGAAAAGTTATTTGTGAGTTAGTTTCTTCTTAAGTCAAGTGTACTAGCATATCTACCAAAAATAGTTGGTGAGTGTAAATAAGATCCAGTTCAACTGACAGTAATCAAATACATGGAGCCCACTTCTGTGTTATTTAATCACCAACAGTTGTTCTGTTGCCTCAGAGGTTTGTCAGAGAGCAATAGTGACCGATCTCAAACACAAGGGTTTCCTTTTACATCCTCAGGACGCTGGAGTACCTCATGAGGCACCTTTCCCGCCTGGCCACCTTCAGCTCTGTCACCAACATGCACACTAAAAACCTGGCCATTGTCTGGGCGCCGAACCTCCTCAGGTGACCGTATCTCGGCCGCGACGCAGTCAGAAATTTCCGCTGCAGCGAACTGGGGCAGATCTCAGTGGTGCCGAGCGCTGAACTAGGTCGCGCTGTGCTCCGTTTCAGGTCCAGACAGATCGAGTCGGCCTGCTTCAGTGGCACGGCGGCCTTCATGGAGGTGCGGATCCAGTCGGTGGTGGTGGAGTTCATCCTCAACAACACGGACTCCCTCTTCAGCACAAAGTTAAACTCGATTTTAAGAGAAAGCACCGGTAGGGATTTTTAAAGGATAAAGAAATGGAAAACAAAACACGTGTTTTGTATCTGTGCTAATGTGTGTGCATGTGTGTATCAATCTTAGGTAACAACACCTTATCAAGACCAAAGTCTCTCATGGTTTGCTCCCCGTCCACAAAGCTGCTGTCTTTAGAGGAGGCCCAGGCTCGGACCCAGACGCAGCTCGGGTCTCCAGCCACAACCCCCAGCCTCTCCCACAGCGACTACATCGAGGTTGGGGAGGGACCCGAAGCTCTGCTGGGCAAATTTCACACCGTCATCGAACTGCCAATGGAGAGGTAGAGTTTTAAAAAGTCTCTTTAAGTGCTAGCTCTTCTGTTTTAGTCGTGTCTTTGCTTGATGAATCTAATGACTGAATGAACTGCTTAATGTCCCAATCTGTATTCATGTCTCTGGTGAAACCTGACGCAGTTGAGGCTGCCGATAAGCTTAGCTAGTTTTTCTTCATGGTGTACAAATGTATTGCCACTTGGCTGGATGACGTTTGTACATTTCTGTGGAGATTTAGGTCTTAAATTTCATTCATGATGGTCTTCAATTTGAAATCCTGTTACTTCACTGACTAAACATCAATGTCATATAAACATGTGCCTAAGGTAGCTAATAAAAACCTAGCTAGTCAGCAGCTAGCTAGACAAATTCATCACCACTTGGTTGGATGAAACTAGTACATTTCTGTGGATATAGGTCTTAAATTTGAGTCAGTGAAACCTGCAGAAACCCTTCAACTTCCTTAACTAAACAAAGATAAAAATGTTGCCTAAGCAACAGCCAGAACCAGTTTGTCCTTGATATTCTTGAGACTTCACAGCACACTTTCAGGGTCAAGCGTTAAATACGATTTGTTCTCTGTGTCGCAGTGGCAAGCGGCCTCTAGCCAAGTCGAAGAAGTCTCCTGTGGGGAACTGGCTGTCCTTCTTCCACCTGGGCAAGTCCCACTCCGTGTCCAAGCGTAAACTAAAGCGACACCCCAGTGAACCAAATGAGATAAAGAGCATAGCACTGCCAGGTCAGTTTGCTGTGGAACCACAGCTTTTTTTTTTCCTTTCCTTTTTTTTTGTTAGGATGTCTTGGACGTTGTGCGATTTACCCAGAAAAATGTTTTGCTTGCAGGAGGACGAGGAGATAGCGGCACACTGCGGTCCACTAAAAGCGAAGAATCTCTTACTTCTTTGCAAAATTTAGGAGGTAATCTTTCAGGAGATGATGAAAAGTTCTTCTACTGAGCTCTCAGCAGCTTACATATATATATACATTTTATTTCTATGCATCCCAGGAGGGCCTCCGAGTTACCGTCCCCTCAGACCTCGTTCGACCAGCGAAGCCGTTTCTGCCGCCAGCAGGGACGACCTGCACAACTCCAGAAACAAAGATGACCGCCGCGCTCACCAGCTGAACGACAGTAAACGCAGCGCCGACCGAGGCAGCGCAGCTGTTTCCCCTCACTACTCGGAGGACGACCTGGACCTTTCCCCGCCCGCTGCGGGTATCTCGACCTTAGACTTCGACCCCATGTCTTTCCAGTGCAGCCAGACTCCCGCGATGCATCACGGCAGCAGGCGGAAGAAGGGCCCCAACGAATCCGAGCCCGTGTCCTCCCAGAACAACGTGGGCTGCCCGCGCTCTCCGGACGACAGCCCGGTTCTGTGCAAAAGCGGGAAAAAAGTCGCCTTGAAGCACCTCTCGCCCAAAGTGAGGAAGAAATCGTTAAAAATGCTGGCAGATGTTCAGACTCCCGTGCCTTCTTCTTCTCCCAACGTGGGCAAGTGCGAGGCTTCGGCAGCAGACGGGAAACAGCCCAGAGCGTTGTTTCAGCACAGCAGCCCCATCAACACGGCGAGTCAGGCGTCCGGCGTGACAGACCTCAGTCAATCTGCCCACAACCTCCCTGATCCAGGTTAGATTCTCAATATCCTAAATCTGTGCTGTGCCTTTCAGGTCTATTCAAGCCCTCTAAGCTTTTTCACATTTTGTACTGTTACAAACACAAAGTTTTAATATGTTTTTATCCGAGAAAATTTTTTTTTTTTCAAAATCTTTACATTTACATTAGGGATGCCTGATGTATCAGCACTAACATCAGTATCGAGTAAGATGTTAGTAATTTTGTAACATATTGGAAACTCTAAAATAAATTAAACAGATCCAATATTAAAAAATGATATTTTCATCTTGCTGCCGTTTGTTCCTAGAGGGTTTAGGGAAGGAGGTCGGTCAGTGATGATGATGCAGCACAGGATTGTGGGTAATTTAACTGAAGCAGAGCGAGGTTGTTTTCTTAAGGTGTTTTTAGAATATTGAATTAAATATAATGCATATTATACTGGTAAATATCGGATATCGGTTTATTGGTGTAAATCCAGTTATTCTGGATTTAGACAGATCTCTGATAAAGTTGTGGAAAAACTTAAAGAGTATGTAAGTTTCGAAATCCAAACTTTGACCATGTTACAGAGCCTTGTTCATAGCATCATCTAAAGAATTGAAAGAGAACGGCACACATGCCAGATCTGCAAAAAACAAGGATCACATTATTCACAGAAGCACCCAAGAAGCCCATAGTGACACGAATATCCACATCTAACGTTGACCTGAAGGAAGTTCCATTAAACGTTTGTCATAAAGGTTTTATAAAACATTTTTGCAGCTGCAAAGGATTTGTGAAGGTTCCTCTTCCAGCAGGACAAAGACCTTAAACAAAGTATAATCAGATCTACAATTGAATAGATCAGATCTAAAAATATTAATGTGTTAGAATGACCCTATCAAAATCCATACCTAAATTCAACAGAGTATCTTAGGCTGGACTTAAAAATTGCTTGACCTATTTTACAAAAAACCACTAGCAACATTTAGCCTCTGCACAGGAGGTTATACCCTCACAGACTTGCAGCTGGAATTGCAGTAAAAGTGCATACTTGTAAATTTGCACTTTGTGTTGATCACAGAAAGTCTATAAACCTCCCACCAACAACACCAAGGTTGTTATTTTTGTTGCAAAACAAAATGTGAAAAGGTTTAAGTGGTCTCAGTAAATATGTAAGGCATGTTCTTTACTCCTTTATATATCTGTATCTGTATAGTTAGTAAGCATGCAAATTTTAATGCACTCTAGTTTCTTATGAAAGCTTTTGTGTCTTGTCCCATCATGTCTTACCATAGCTTTGTTTGTCCTGTCATACTGTAGCGTTGTTTGTCTTATCCCTCCCCAGGAACAGATAGACTTATGAGTTCGGTCTCTGTTCTCCCTCCTCACCCTCCCTCGATGAGTGCTGCACGCAAGTTGGCTTTGGCCCTGGTGGAATCTGCCCAGAAGGCCAGCAACGCATCCCAAAGAAGAAGCCACGCGCATGACTGCAGGCCACAGCGACCCTCCGTTCTCGACGTCAAAGCCCATCCTCAGGAGGGCCGCGGTCCTCACATTGGCCCGGGTTCCCAGTGGCAAGCGGCCGCGGAGGCGCACCGCTGCCCTCAACCTGACCAGTTCTCACCTGCACACCTCTACCCGGAGCCGCTGCAGGTTGCCAACAGTCAGGAAAGTGTGTGCAATTTCACCCCTAACGTCAGCCCGCTCGGGTCGGGGAGTTTGGAGGAAGGCAGCGCTGAAGGGAGGGAGCACAGAGAGGAACGAGAGTCGGAGGTCAAACAGCAACATCATACTTACCAGAGTGTTGGAGTCTCGACGCCCTGCCAGCCTATGGGCTCAGCGAGGAGCCCGCCGGCCTCTCCCGTGTACGCCAACATGGACTCTGTGGATGCTTTTAATTTCAGGTCCGTCCTGGCCGAGTCTTCGATGCCTGCCTCTATCGAAGAGGTCTTCCCACGACAGTTCCAGGCCTCTTCGGCCAATCCCTACAGCCCAGAGGACGACAGGCCTCCTGGCATGCTTGAGGATGTCTTCAGTAATCACCATCATCATCGCCATCATCATCATCATCATCAGCAGCAGTACCATCACCGGCCAATTCATTCAGGTCGAACACCTACCCCTCACTACCCTCGACCCGGCGCTCTGCCGCCGCACCTCTCTGCACATAAAGGCCTGTACAGGCAGTCGTCAGAGAGCCGCTACAGCTCTCTAGGTTTGAGACAACCGCTGTCACCTCAGTACAGGCGCTACCAGGGCGACTTCCAAAGGCAGCAGGGGCAATGGCAGAGCTCCGAGGATGGGGCAGCGAGAAACCCGGCCATCCGGCGGGCACACTCTTTTCATTCCCCACAGATCAGTCATTACGAGCTGGCGAACACAGAAATCCTGCCGATTGACTCCAGGCTTTATGTGGAGCAGAAGTTGAGCCCTGAAGTGCCATATCCAGAGCGAACCCAGGCCGGCCTGAACCCTGGACGGACGCAGTTTGAGAACATGCACCCAGAACATCACTATGGCCCCTATTCCGACTCAAGTCCGGGAGATCCAAGACCTCGTTATTTCATAGATCCCCGTCGACAAAGCGGCATCCATCGCCATCAGACCTACACAGTCCACTCCACAAGGGAAGGTGATCAGTCGGATTACTACAACTACTCTCCACGCCACGCCTCTCCCGTGAATAGGGAGCTTTACATAGAAAGCAGAGACACTGTGGTTTATGAGGCTCGAGATGCAGGGGTTTTTGAAAGGGTTGTGTATCAACCAGTTCAGGAAGAGAGACACAAAAGCACGTACCACTCCGTGTCTCCCTGTGAGGCCCCAGACTCACCAAGAGACATAATGTACACAAGGAGTAAGTCAGACCCCGGAAACGCCAACCTCCTCTCGGCCCACAGGGTGGACAGCCAAACAGCCGCAGCCACATCACCAACCACCCCAAGATCGAGGTCTCAGCAAGAATACCCCGAGGTGTCCAGGCAAAGCTATGGCCAACGGTCTGGCGCAGAATTTGGGCCGATGAGACGGATTCATATCAAAGAGGGCTACTCGAGGCAGCCACTCCTCCGCAAAGTCCCCTCGTTGCCAGAACGAGGCTGCCCCAACCTGAAAAGCATCGAGCACACTCACCGATGCCAAACCAGAGGCTTTGAACAGAATCCATCAGTGCTGGCTGGCGCTGCGAAGCCCAGCATCCTGAGAAGACCGGTGCGCTCGCAGAGCACCAGAGAACATCGGCACTACTATCAATACCACTCCAAATCTCCCCTGGATCCCGAACATCTGGAACCCTTCCCCGCTCACCTCAGCAGACGGACTCAGAGCACTAAAGTCAAGCCCACACACTACGACCACATGGAGGGGTACTACGCCGTGCCAAGATCAAAATCCACCAGATCCAGCAAAGCAGCCGCTGGATATTTACCTAGTCAGAGCTGCATGTCTCCACACGGACAGAGACTCCTGTCCAAGGTCCTGGGTCACGAGGCTTTTTATCACCCGGCTCTTAGATCAGAAGCTGGGGTCTAAGCGTGATCTTAAACCACTGCTTTTATATCTGATTCCATGTTGGGGCCAAAGGACACCTGCACTTTATCCTCAGCCAGACCAACAGACCCGCTTTTTGTTTTTAACCTTTACGAGCTGCTAAAAGAAGAGTGAAGCGAGGCTGACGGTGAGGACTGTGCTGTTGGTACTTTTTTGTTACATTATCTTCCAGAAAAGTTTTAACGGGAACAAACTGATTGTTTTAACATTTAACATTTGGAAATAGGTGTAAGAAGCATGTTTGAGAAAAAAAAGTATATATGTTTCGACTACATAACAAGGGATAAACAAGGTAAATTCATGTGATTTAATGACATGATTTTTAAGGAATGTGTATAAAATAACTTTTCAAAAAATGTAATATACTTACAGATGTGGACAAATATATTGGTACCCCTGATAAAGATGTGGAAAAAAATCTATAAAATGAATATAGATTTTATTGAAGAAGCATAATATTACTCCACAATACTAAGCTTTAATTAGGCCACATACACAAGATTCAAAGAAATCACGGTTGAGAGGGTGACGACACGGCAGAACACTTTGAATTTCTTGATCCCAATATACGTAGACAAGAACCCATCAGAGAAAAGACACACATCAAAGATAGACAATTGAGTTTCCACAAAATCCCATTCATTTCCTAATTTTTCGAAACACATTTTATTAATAAACCAGCAAACATTGTTAGAAAAGGAACCATTGCAAGAGCATCTTAAAGAACTGCAGCAAAGAGTCACTTGGAGTCACTAAGTCTGGATAACAACAGCCAGTGGAAACTACGTAAAGACTGATTTGTTGTTGAAGGGAGCCTACAAGAAAAAAGATTATCTACGTATGTGGAGTTGCCTAAATTTTACTTGGACTTTAACTGAAGCTAGCCTAGCCTGTTTCATGCTTGGCTAGCATGAAACAAGCTAGGTGAGTTTGTTTTAAAAACAAGCTATGTTAGCTTGTTTCATGCAAGCCAACAAATAAGCTGGGCTAGCATGAAAAAAAGCATGAACAAAATAAAAATAAAACAAACTGACCTTGAGACAAACAAAAGACAAATACGAAGCAATGTATATGTGTGAAAACTATTGTGATACTTTTAAAACGCTAAATTCTCAAAACTATTGAGTACATATGAAGAATGTATTCAAAATTTCTCTAAAAGATTCAGTTGATTATTTTCTGCTGCCGTAAAAAGAGAATTTTATTTTAAGGTTTTAAATCACCTTTAGCAGGGATACCGATACGTTTGGCCGGCACTGTATAGGAGTAACACACGTCTAAACATGTGGCCAACGTACTGTATATTTTTTTGTTTTCTATCCAACAGTCTGCTCAGACTTCAACAAGCACTTTTCAGGATGACTGTGTATGAAACACATTGTCTTAACATGGTATAGATGGAGACATAAAGCTTATATTTTTTCTGTAAGAAACAGCTTGCTCAGAGTCATTGTTTAATGCTAAATGGCACTTTTCGGGGGACAAAAATCGAAAGATAACCTCACGGTTCCTAACTCTTCAGGGGTCGCTCACACAAGCTCTTCTTGTTTAATGCTATCTAAAAGCAGTGGGTGCTGTATGATTTCTGTTCGAGTCAAAGCTACCGTGGCTAAATATGCTGGATTTAAGGCAAGTCAGCTCATTCTCTTAGATATATATATATATATAAAAAAGTGTATTTTATATGGCATTGTGATTTTGTCATAAAATTAAGAAAAAAAATCCTTCCTCTTTACAAACTTTTAACAATGTGGTGTTTTACATGGAAACATGCTTTATTCATTTTGTCATAAGTTTTAATCAAGATGCTATATCAATTTAAAACATGTAAATGAGGACGTTCTGTTAAGACATGTTACAATGAGTTATTTTAGTGACAAATAAAAAAAATAAAGTTATATTGTCAGTTAAAAGAGTTGGTTGAATTTGTTTAATATGTGCTTGAAGTTATTTCAAAGTACATTGGTAAGACCTATGAATACTCAGCGTCCTGTTAAAGCTTTTGAACACTGTCAAAGTATCACGATATCAGTCAATATTGATAATTATTGATTCATATTTTTTTTGTTTTAAATATCTGAAATTCTGCCAAACTGCTGGTGCAACCTTTCCTGCTTTATCCACAGTCTTCACTACATGGCATTTTTATTTTTTATTATTTTTATGCAGTCAAGAAACTCAACAAGTTGTTGCTAAGTAACCAAGTTAGTTGATGTGACCCAACTTGCTTAGTTGGCTGTTAGAGGTTGAGCAGCTAAAACCTTTCCTCTGCCTAGATCCCCCAGAATGCCGTGCAATTCTTAATGGCCACGTAACTATCACGATATATGTTGTTATTGATTTACTCTCCAAGCCTAATTTTGCACATTTATGTCTTACTCTTTTATTTAGGCCAAATGTTTTTAGCTTTCAGGCTTACTTGTTTCATTCTTGCAAGTATTTTATTACCAACCTACCAAGAAGGAGAGGTGATAATTAGCCATTATGCTAAATGTGGCATACTGTAATCTACACGTTTAATCTTTGTATATGTGTGCATTTTTATATTGATTAAAAGTATTGTGTGACACATAAATTAGTGTATCTTTACATAATGCCACATGTAAACAAAACAGTAGAGTAACAAATGTCAATGCATATATCACATAAATTTAAAAAATGCTAATGCTATACCAGAAAAATACTATGTTGAGATGTTTATAACTCCGAAACAACATCAATATAGCACCAAAAATATCAACTGAGACAGGCAGTCCTTGCTTTGAGCGTCTTTTGTTGGCTTCCTCTGCCAAAACCTCAGGGCCTGCTTAGACTTTTTACCTTTTTTCACAAAACATTTTGACTTGTCAGAGGCTGAAAAGCCCAAGTCCAATGAGGTAAATGCCTTTTAGTGCCCTGTTGTGGAGTTGAAACCAGGCTCCCAGGGAGGAGTGATGACAGCAAGGCTGGACAATCCTGAGTTTCTTCTTGTATTCCCAACAAGAGGAAATCATAATTCTGTTTATGTTTTATTTTCAGTTTTCGAATATGTCAAAAAAAACACCGTCAGTAAAAATTTATTGAAAAATGTTTAATGTAAGCTTTGAACTGGAGAAAAACAACAACATGAAGCTTTAGCTGCTTCCTTTTATAGTAAACATAACTAAATATGGGTTAATACCATATAATTAGGACATGTCAGATGTCTTATTTTTTTATTTTGCATCACCGCTTATACTTATTTTTGTGGCCTGTAGCTATTATTAGGCATTCTTTTGACATCCAATATCATGTGAAAACTTTACAAAAAATTGTGATGAAAGTGAAAAGAAAGAAATGTTCCTATTTTGGAAAGGGAATATACTATGACATTAACTACTAAACAAAGCAGAGAAGATGTAACCTGTGAGGTGGTGGTCATGATCTTTGGGTGTGTTTTGATTCTATTTAGGTCGTTTCAGTGTCCTTATCTGTATATAAGTTCCTTCATTTCTTCAGAGGTTCTTAGTTCATAACTAAGTTAGATTTAGTTATCTCAGTACGGTGTTAGTCTTTATTTTGCTGGTAGTTATTTCTAATATCCATCTAATATCTATTACAGCTGAAGGTAAAATAGTAGTTACTCAATTGTGCTGCAAAATTCCACTTTTTGCCTAGGAAATACATAGTATCCCTCTTTAACATACCAACTCTCCATTCTATATTTTTGTTTTAATCGACATATAGAAATCAAAATATGTAAATGTTAACAATGACATTATAAACTTGGAAGATATCTGAGCTGAACAAAACATGGCACTTTTGAAATTGTGTAATAGCAATTTAATTATGTTTCTTTTAATATTTCATGGAAATAAAGATAAATCACACTTGATTTAGTCAAGATCATCTATAAAAAAATTACCACATGAACTGCAACTTATGTGATATTAGTCACCATCAAATACTTTGTTTTAAAATTTTAACCCCAGTATCTGTATCCATCCATCCATTTTCTTCCGCTTATCCGTGGTCGGGTCGCGGGGACAGCAGCTTCAGAAGGGAGGCTGCCCCCTGTATCTGTAGTCTAACTTCCACATCTGAATTAGTCTGTCTGATTATTTTATGAAAATTTTTAACTTTTTGAATTTCTGTCTCAAATTATTTAGATGTATGTAATTTATTTCAGACCTAAAAGTAATAGTAGCAAGAACAAAAAAAACCCAAACAATTCTAGAAGAGGATTGACTGAATGAATGACAGATTTTGATCTGCAGTTTGGAAACCGCTCACCAGGTGGCACTGTAACACTGCAGAGAGTCTCCCAGCCCCCCCACTGCTTTCAAAGGACATCACAGGCTTTCATTTGCCTTCCAAGCATCCCATATCCTCTCAGATAGGATGCAGACGAGCCAGACTAGCTCTATGGTTTTTAAATATTATTGTAAAACCCACAGAGTGTAGTGCCAACACTACAACGCCTGTTTTGTTGTGATGGATCCTACAAACCCCCCGGTTTCAAAGCTCCCTCTGCCGACAGCGACTCGAGGCTCTGGAAGTGAATGTGATTTGTCATTTCTCACGTACAGCGCAACTTTTAAGCCACTGAAGGACTTTTCAGTTACGGTTTAAAGAGCATCGAGTGGCTGGAGGATAATCAGAGGGAATCGACCAAGGTTGTCCGAGGCGCCCGGGGAATTGCCGCTTTGTTAGAAATTATTAAAGTGTTCCCCCCTAGATCAAAACAGTCTCCCATTCACAGCTGACTGAAAGGCTCGGTCTGTGGGCAAAAACCCATTAAGAGAGCCTGCGGACTCAAAGCAATGTCTTCTGGCAGCTCTTGCATTGCTCCTGGAGCAGTGAGCCATTGTTTATTCATCGCTACATTGGCATTCAAAGTGCATCCTCACTGTTCCTCTCTCATAACCAACAAGTTGCAATTTTTATGCATGTGAAGGTTGAAGGCAAATTATTTATGGGAGACCGGACCTACGGAAAAGTAAAAGGGAGGGCCTCTCTTGGTAAAAATGGGAAAAAAAATAAATAAAAAGCGGTTTACGCTGAGAGAAATCCTTTTCCATATGGGCTATTGAATTCGCTGGATCACGGAGAAAATATGCATGTTTTATTCAGCTTTTCAGAAAAAGAATTGTTGCCCTGCCAGACCGCTTTCTGATTTTTCTTTTTCTTTTTTTGACATTGTGGTGCATTTGAGACACGCCACCTATCAGGATCAGGTTAAAGTCTCATTTTTATAGAATGAGGCGAATAAAACGAGTAGGTTTTCAAACTCCAGTGAAGATTTCCGAACGGGGGAACAATCCAGGACGCGTCCAAACTCAAAACAACTTTAAGGCGACTTCGAGAAAAGGGGAGAGGAATTGTCTGGTTTTGCGCAAGACGCAGGAAGCGGGATGTGCTGCGCGGTGCCAAAACGAGAGCAGGTGCCAGGTGAAAGAACCGCGGCCTCTTTCACGGGACAGGAAATCTGCTGCCCTCCACATACGCAGAGATGAATCTTTAGGGCTGGACAAAATTGAACATTATGACTCCTTAAATTCAGGAGGAACAATTTACAATCCTTAATGACTCTGACTTTGACTGCAGTCTGCAGATCTGTTAGTGTTCAGCGGTGACTGTGTTGCTCTGGTTCACGGCACTTTAGTGGCTCCATAAAGAACAATTTTTGGTTGTTCATTACAGTGTAATGTTCCATTACAAAACATTATTGGAACTTTATGAATGTAGACTCTCTCTCATTGATGCTGCGATGGGTCTTGACGAAGAAGTGCTGAGGCATATTTAAGCATTAAAGTGAAGCGGTGAGGTGGCGGCTCCTGTAGAAAAGACAATAATAATAAAACAAGTTTATTTTTGGAATTCATATCAGTGTGCAGTAACATCTAGAATTGTTAATGGCCCTTTGAGTTTGTCATTTTACAAATGTCGATGCATTTTATTGGGTTTTTACTAAAATTAAATAGGGAGAAATCTTGACTTTTATTCATATATTTTGTTTAAAAAAACAATGCTGAAAACCATCTGGTCTGACTCACACACACACACACACACACACACACACACACACACACACACACACACACACACACACACACACACACTCACACACACAACTAACCAACATCATAAACTCAGCTGCCCCCGCTGTGAAACATGGTATTATGCTTTGGAGGTGTTTTTATGCTGACGAGACGCTGATTAGAGTTGACTGGAAACGTGACTGTCTCAGAATGGACCAGTCAAAGTTCTGACCTAAGTCCAAGTAGGAATCTACAGGAAGAACTGAAAGTTTGTGTCGCCATTAACCTTTCATCCAGATATGACCGAAGAAGCTCCCCAGATGTCCAGATGCAAGTAAATGAATAGAAAAAAATAAACTCTTGACCGCAAAAACATTTAAACTGCGACCTCTCAAGTGAAGAATAATCACAGAAAAAAAACTTTACCGAGAAATTTCCACTTATCTTTGGATTTTGCAAAGGAGAATGTCAACATTACGGCTGTAATTTATTCCAGTGAGGACAGTTGGTTCTTTTGTACTACAGAAACACTGTACAATAAAGACAGTGAATCGTGTGACAAAATAAGAAAAGGCTTCAGGCCTTAGCAAGAAAATTAGCAAGAAAATGTGAAAAAAACAGTTGATACTTTTTTTATGGATATGCACAAACAGTGGCAGTTTCAGATATGGGTGACCTCCAAGGGCGGCATCTTGTGGGGGTGGCATGACTGCCTCTATGCACCAAAATATTTTTATCAGCGCCACCATAATCTAGAGGTAGATTATGAATAGAATGGATAAAAATTGTGCTCTAAAATAAATGTCTGGGGTTTTTTTCTGTGAGCACATAAAGCAGTTCCATTGCTCATTAAGAGCTAAAACATCAATATCTGCTTTATTGCTGCGTTCATGCGGCAACGGAGAATCTAATCTTCCCTCCAACGTGTTGGCTTGGCGCCATGCTGTCCTTTGTGGTAACAGTTCACAGATGTGCTTCACAAGTGCTACACAAAAGATATTTGCTTTTCGGGAATTTATCTTTTCAGCTGATAATAGGCAAAGCTGTAGCTCCTTTCTGCTGTAGTCACTGTTGGTTTTTATTTTTTGGAAACGTGCATGTGAAAGGTAAAGTAGAGTAGCGCCGGTGACGGGAGGCAGTTCTCAGAGATCATATGCGTCTCTCACCTAATTACATAGTTAACATGGCAGCGAGTTCACATTTAATTAAAGCGAGTAGGAAAACCTCGTTAGCACCCTGGGTAACCAATTAGGGCCGTGCCTATGGCCAGAAATGGGAGTTTTGCGCGAGTGTATCCATGGTGTTGAAATTAAAATGAAAAATGTTGTGTTTTTTTATTTATTTTTTTTTTTCCAAGGGTGCAGCCACGTGACAGGGTGGTGGAGGAGAACCGACACAATGCTTTAGTGATTGAATAAGTGATTAGACCTCGGATTAACACAAAGAATCCTCGCGCACAATAATGGCTGCCTATTAGGGCTCGGCTCTTTAATTCGACATTCACATGCATATCAAAGTGACTAAGCAACTGCTGCCAACACAATGCGAGGGCTCGGCTCGCGCTTGACCTTTAACTGATGAACAATAGCCTGGGAAACAGAAACGTAATCACCAGTCGGTTCAAACGGTAACCACCGGTTGAACGGGCTTCAGCCATGCCAGTCACTTGTAGATACGTCTGTTATTATTTAGGTTTTTTTTCCCTTTCTTCTTGGCGCTCGTTGGCTCTCCGGTGCTGAATACAGTTCGTTGAGTCTGAATTATGCAAAGTCTGAAAGCCATACGTCGTTACTAATGAGGAAGCAGGAACAAACGGGGAAACGACTCAACAGGTTGAGAGAAATAAGAGAGAGAAAGAAAAGGCCAAGTCCGACATGTTTGTTTTAAGCTCCGCCCACCTGGACGGACTTGAGCTGTTCGGCGCAATCACGACGTGAAGGACTTGGAAAAGCAAAAGCTCCCAATCAGTTGCGTAGCTACTGAAGCAGCAGGTGGAAATACCGTCCGGTAAAGTAATGCAGCGGCTGATTAATGGTCAGTCAGTGACCCTCGAGGCCGCCGGGTTGCGTAACGTGTCATGTAAGACAAAGACGCACCGGGTGAGAGAGAGTGTGTGCTATGCTGGAATAAAACATATAAATATGCTGCCATCTGGCAATTCAAAACAAAGCTTAGACAGAGTATCTTTTAAAAGTATTAGTATCCCTTTAACCTTTCTACATTTTGTCATGTTAGCACCTTAAATGGCTACACCATTTGTTGAGATTTTATTTTTGTTAGGCCAACCAGAAGCAAAGGACAAAGTGTTCATTTTGTGGAGCTCATAGCTTTTAGCTTCTCTGTTTTATTGTGCTCATTTCTGCAATAGGAAACAAAGTGTTAGAAGGCTAAAATGCTCTTTTTGCTTTTTCTTTTTATTTATCAAAGGTCTTAAATGAAATATCCTTTTAGGTAGAGACAAAATGTTTTTCAAACATCCATTTGAGATCAGAACCAAAGGCGATGCGGTTAAAGGTAAGCTAATTATAAAACCTTGCTTCTCTATAGATTTTCCTCGTAGTTTGCATAGAAATTATTCATGCTGATTGTTTTTTCCTTTTTAATTTTTTTTGTTTCTTTCATCTGTAATATTGCTTTCAATAAAACAAGTATAAATAAAGTTATACATTAAATTGTACCATTAAGGAATTTTGAAAACTCCAGATAATGATGCAATTGGTCTCCAAGATCCCAATGGACCAATTAACTTTATTTCAAGTAAATTCAGGCTCCAGTTTAAGACAAAATCTCACACACATTGTTTGCTTGTGTGACATTATGGAAAATCTAAAGAAATCAGGCAAAAAATTTGGAAAGAGAACTAATTGTTTCCCCCTTTGGTGCAGTTTTTTACTTAGAAGTCCAAATGTGATCTTTTTACACAACTATGTGCAAGTATACACAAAATGGTAATGTCTGGTCTTTATACTAATAGTGTAGGAGATGGATTCTCTGTTAAAGGAATGAATGTAATTTGGTGTGAAATGTACAAATCAACTCCAGAACAAAAGTAACAAACGTAGGCTAAAGTGCCATTCAGTGAAGAAAAAGCCAATATTCCAAACAACATAAAAAAAAACAAGAAACTCAGTGAAACTGACTGCACTTTTTGTAGGTATTCCCTGTTTTCTGAAGAAACCAGAATTGAAATGTTTGAAAATTTAAAGGAAAAATGAGGAAGTACAATGCAGACAACATCATCCTACCAGTGAAGTACAGTGGTGGCAAACGAAAAGGATGTCAACCTCTGAATTTAAAGGTTTTAAAAAATAAAATCTCTTTCTCAGTTTGAAATCCCCTAACTGACCTAAAACAGGAAATGATTGATTTGATGTCAAACAGAGAAACAAACGTCTGTTTCTTTTCACATGAAGTGAAACACTAACCAATGTTTTTATGTTGGCACTTGGCAAAATGTAACTTTTCTATTGTTGATGACTGCATTTTTGTGTTCGTACGATGTAAAGCACTTTGAACGGCCTTGTTGCTGAAATGTGCCACACAAGTAAATTTAATCGATTGATTGTTATGGTGTGTATAAATGTCCAGCTTCAGCTGCTTTTACATTCCCCGGTTTACGTGAATATTGGTACTTTTTGTCATATTACGTAACAAACACGTCTTGTTCAGAGGTAAAGGATCTCAGGGTGTGTTTACAGGTAATTACCAGCCAAACTGCAGAGCATGGCTCACCCTTACGATTGCCTTAATTACGAGTGTGGTCTGTAATGAAATTCTAAAAATGACACGGTGGTACTGCCACCATTCCTCAAAACACTAATTAACCACAGTAAAAAAAAAAAAAGACGGAAAAAAGTGCGTTCCATCTTGTTTCCATTAACTTGTCTCTTTTGTTCCTCTCTGCACACATTTCTCTCGTCTCAGCAGCTCTGTTGTCTTTTTGTTCACAGCGAGTCGGTGAGAGTGCTTCCAACGCAGGGCGCTCACAGATCTCATGCTCGGCCTTTATGTCTTAAAATGAATACGAGGCGAATGCGCGAGTGTTATTCTTCAGATGACGGCTTGCCTCGTCTCGGGGTGCTTTGTCACGCTGCACGTGTGCAATTTTAACTGTTGTGTCAATGTAGACCCAGCTCGGCCGCGCAGTAGCCGCCACACAAGCCAAACTGTATAAACAGCGCCGCTCGGCAATGTTTTACCAGCCAAAGACTGGATCCTTTGCACAGCTGAACAAAGGAAGGGAATGACAAACATTTCATTGTAAACCTCTCGATCCAAAACCTTCCAAGAGCTCTGCTGCCATACCAGGAAGGAGTGGTTACAGTTACTCTTGGTTAATCTTTGCATAAAATTGGACTTTCTACACAAGTGTGTTGTTTTTAGCCTGAAGCTAAAAATGACAGAATGCCTGAGTTCTGATGTTTGGGTTGAAGAAACACACTCCTCCTCCTCGTCCTCTTCCATTTTGATTCATCGCTGTCAATCAATAACACGGTTTGCTAATGCTAACAAGACACCTTTTTCTATATTGGCGGTTCCTAAATCTGGTTCTTAAGGTCGCACTTGGGTCAATAACAAGGTTTGATAAAACTTGATGTTTTGCTGTGAAAGTATTTGAGTTATTTCAATCAGATGTGCTGAGGCAGGATCACACCCAAAAAAGGCTCAATTAATGGGTTCAGATAGTGTTGCTAGGGAAGAGTCTGTGTCAGCTATAGCACCACTTAATTTAGCAAGAGTTCATGACAACTCAGTTTTTGTCACCAGTGTCCCTATAACTTGCATTCAGTTTGACAGCTTGTCGGGTCAGATCTTCTGGTTCCATCCCAAACCCAGAAATGGTAAACTGCTCCATCCTGGTCAGAGGTCAGTCAGTGACTTGAGTCTTTTTTAATGCTGACAACAAGATGCTCTCCATTGGCCAAATTTCCATTATGAAGGTCCTTTTCTTTTGGTCAAGAAACAGTTCAAAACAGAATTAAAGTGAAAGATTTTCACACGATGCCATAATGATCTGGCTTCCCTGTGACTCTGTTTCTTACCCATCTGCTTTGAAAAACAGCACAAATTACTGTAGCTATTTATTTATATTTCAGACCTCCATAATATGATGATACATGAAAGTGCACTTAACTTAAATCAAAATTCTGATGTTTGTTTATTAGTCTTCCATAAAAAAAATTTTATGATTAAAAACTTTTTTCTCAATTCATAAACCACAAGGCTCAAGGCACACACACACAAATCTGATGAGTTTTCATGTGTCTTCTTATTTTCTGTTTGTAAAATTATATTACCATAAAAATAGGACCTTAAATAGGGAGTTTTATATTCATTCTCTTGTAAAGTTTAAACCATTTCCCCCTTGTCTTCATTTTAGGCTACTCTGTCTTCATAAGACAATATATTATTATCTCTAATTCTTGTCATAAAGAGAGTGACTTGAATGGGTTGCAGAGCATGAAACAGATAATTTTCCATTCATCCACGTCTTCCCAAATGGGACTGAATTTAAGTTGGAGCTCAGTCAAGCTGATGAAGTTCATCCCACGATGCCGTCTTTTCAGGTGGAGGACCAACGTTGGGATTCATTGGCAATTTAATTAAAATATGTAACTTTTAATTACCTAACTAATTAATTTAATAAGTGAAAATAGACTCAGAGTGATAAATTATTAAGGTGGCATTGTTCCTGCAGCGACCCAGCCGCTTGCTTCTGTTTGATGTAAAGGCCTTATGCAGAAAATCTAAAGATATGAGGGTTTTTTTCTTTATTAAAAATAGATGCTAACACCAGCTAAATGCAGAAAACCTTTTAACATTTTGCCACAATTTCAAACCTCATGGACTTTGTAGAGGTTTTATTTGATAAACCAACACAAAGTACAGAAAAATTTGGTGTGTATTTGTGTTTAGCACATTTTACACCCAAACCTGTGAGAATCTGTGCAACCAGATGTTTAGAGAACGTTAATGGAAAAAAAAGACAAAACACAAAACACAGGACAGTTCAGACATTAAGTTATAGAGAAGCTAAAACTGGGGTCTTGTTATGAAACAAAAATATGGACATTTCACATGGCAACAGCGGATTTATCACCTGAATATTATGAATGTTTCACAACTGCATCTGTAAAAGGAGGAAATCGTTCACTGAAAAACCTTGGCAGCCTGGGAGGAGCTACAAAGATCCACAACTGAGCTGAGAGAATCCACTGACAGGAAGATTTTTACTTGTATCCTCCATAAATATGTGGGTTTTTTTTTTTGGGAAAGTAGAAAGCCACTGTTGAAAGAAAACCATAAAATGTGCTACAAGCCACATAGAGGAGACAACAAGCACGTAGCATAAGGCTGTCAGGAGAGGTCAAAATTAAAATGTTCTTCAAGAAAAACCCCCATGTGTGGTGGAAAATTACACCCTGAACACGCCGACACCATCCAGCTTCACGCTGTGGAAAGTCTTTTATTTCTAAGCGACAGTGAAGCTCATCAAGATTGTTGAGGATGTGAAATGTTGTGTGGACAGAAGGGATTAAATTAGAAAAAGAAACCACCTAATAGAGCCAGAGCACCAACAAGTAAAACATAATAAAAAATCAAATGAAACCACATTTTGGCATAGCTCAATCATAGTGCAGAATGATGCCTAGTAGAGCATCTGTGGCAAGACCTGGTGTTTGAAGATATTAGTTTGATTGAGATTGAGGCGTTTTTCTGGGATAAATTAGGAATAATTTCCTCTTCGTTTGTGCAAAACAAGCAGAAAATACCTAAATAAAAAAAACCTGCAGATGTAATTGCAAGAAAATTTGGTTTAAAAAAAACAAGATACCTAGTGAGTGAATGCGAATAAAAAATACAAACCGTGGTTTATTGTTGAACAAACTGAGACTTGTGTCATATTTCTTCTGTCTTTGCAATCTCAATAAAATATTTCACACAGTCACACAGCGGCTCCGACCGAAGCCAGACGATTGAAATAAAATCATGCTTCAACAATAGCCTCTTTACAACCATCTCCTAAAAGATAATCGCAAATAACTAAGTGATTCACATTAAGAGCTTGGTTTAAATTGAAATTAATTATGCATTGGCAGTCCTAAATAAGAAAGGAAGATTACATGCAGTCCTAAGCGCAGTCAGAGATAAGAGGAGAAGATTGGGAAACGTTCACTCTGCTCATTGTATGTGGGTGGCGGCTGTGAAGCGGAACGTCAATATAAATTTGCTAAAAATAAATAAATAAATAAATAAATATATGTAAAAATAAAAAAGGAGAAAACCTCGGCAGAGAGGAGTCACCTTGAGATCTGGTTGTTGGTGGTGTTGGAGGCAGGTGGGGGGGGTGGGGGGGGGACATCGGAGGATGGAGCTTCAAGCTGAGACTGAGCAGATAATTACACATTTCCTGTCTGAAGCGTTTAATTTTTGAAAGGAGAGACGAGTAAAAACCCCCTCCCCCTCTTTTTTTTTCTTTCTTACCCTAATGTTTTTTTCTCATTAATCGCATCTAAACGGGAAAAAAATAAATAAAAAATCCACATCAACATCCAAGCATGTTTCCTCCCTCTGGTAAACATCAATCTATGATTAAATATCAGAGCAATAAAACATCAAGCAGGAACGCAGCCGGAATTAGGGCCCGTAGTGCTGTTAGCAGCATCTTCCAGGTTGGGAAGTTAATCACCTCCCAAACACGAGTCTCTTCCTCCCTGACACTCCGGTACAGGATTAACAGGCCGGCTGTGTGTGCCTTTAATTAATGCAGATTTCTCTGGGTCATCCGGCGGCAGCGGTTGGAGATAATTGTGTTGTGGTTATCACAGGCTTCAGGTGCTCGTCCTTCAACATTGTTTGAAACGACCAGCTCATCTGTCCCCCCCCCAACCCCCCCCCTGCTCCCCTCCTCCCTCCTTGGAACATGACTTGGCATTTTCCAAACACTCGAGTCATGTGGGATTTGTGGAGAGAAAATGAAAGGAAGACAATTGTTTTTAAGCGATTGAGTGATTAGGTAAACACACGTCCTTCAGAGACAGGTCATTTATACTGAAATGTTTGATTTCTACATTGGAAATAAAACAGAAATGGCATCATCAGTCCAATAAAGTGATAATTACTCATGTTAAGATGTCAACTATGCGTTTTATGAAGTTATTACTTTGAAGTCTCTTCCAAACGAGATATGAAGAAGTCAAGAAAGTAAAAAGCAAGTAAAAAGTGTGAATTCACATTGGTTATTGATATTATCATCTGTTAATTAAGATGTACATCTTTTATATCAACATAATCTTGTAATTGGATATTCAGGCATTAAGGCCTGTATGTTTTTCCAGGTACATAGTACATAGTTTCAAGTAAGTATGTTAACTTCAATTATTATAAAAATGCTATATTTTTAAAACAGGACTTCAAAGAAATTTTACTTTGATACTTAACACTTTTAAATCGGGCCTCTGTCCCTTTAAGAAACTCCTGCTCTTTCTGAAACGCTGCCTTCAGTCATCACAACATGGCTCCTCTAACCCTTCAGCAACAATTTTACCAGCATTTCACTGAGAAGTGGCTCCTACATTGAGCTCAGCTGATGCGCAGTTCAGGGTGTTTGCTAATTGCTACCGGCTAGTCTGAAGGAGCGGAGTAGGGGAGAGCTGCTCTGTGAGGCCGAAGCTCAGAAACTCCATGTCCGAGGAGGAGCTGCATCTCGAAGGCGGAGCTACGTCCACTCTGGTGTTTTGCGCAGCCGAACAGGAGATTTAAAGGATTTCTCAAACATGCATGAAAGAATCAAAGCAACACTCCAGGTATGTTTTTGATGAGGGAATAATATAATAACATCATACCCCTGGAATTTATTTATTTTATACTGTTTCAGTATTTCTATATTCACTTGTATTTTTTGTATATATAGATTTTTATATTGGTTCTGCTCTGTCCTCTGTGCTGCTATAACAATGCAAATTTCCCCACTGCCTGATTAATAAAGAATATCTTATAAATAAATAAAAAAGTTGATTTTACATAACACTCCTTTAGTGATTTTGACGGTGGCATTTAACAAAATGTAATGCTTATTGCTAGCTTCATAATTGGTTCCTGTGTTATGTTTTCATGGTGAAAAGTAAGTAGAATTCCCTTGTTGTTGAAATGTGCCATACCAATAAACTTCACTTCACTGGAAATATTAAATAAATCTCCCACTTGTTCACACTAGATGACTGACAAACTACTAATTCTACTACACAATTCAGCTACAATTCAGCAAATGTCTACTTGTTCAACTGAAATACCAGAAATACATAAAAAATACACAAAACCCCCCTAAGAGATTTTCTGTGGGAGCTTTTTAACATTGTAAATGGAGTAATTTTACAGTCTGTTCTGTCAGACCACTTGGTAGCTTTCTGACTTCCCCATCTTTAAGGTAAAACAAAACTGACCGAATATAAAGATTAACCTTTGCCTTTGATTGTCCTGTGTGGCATGAAAAGTTTAGGCATGATCAGAAAAATCCCAATTTCTCTCACACCATGCTTGACCGGGTGCTCAAACCGTCATGGCGGCAGGCTTCACCGGCGAGAAGAGGAGCCAAACGAGGCCTAATTTCTCCTTTTGATTGACACACACCACATACCTGAAGACTGTTGAAAACCACCTGAACCTCAGCAGAAAAAAAAAGGCACTTGGCCTTTTTTTTTCTTCTTTTTTCTAAAGGCAGGATGAAAGCCCGCCGCCACAGTGCAAAGATTACTCTGGACAAGATTGAAGAAATGCCACAGATACATCAAGGTGACTCCGGAGAGTCCAGCCAAGTGTAACTATTGCTCTCCAGGATCAACAAATTTGTCTTGTCCACCTGAGAAACAGATGTCGGCCACAATCATAACTCCCCACCACTATTACCGGAAGGCACAACACACCTGTGACTAGAAGGACGGAGAGGTCAGATTTGATAGGTTAGGGGATCCGTTCGGACTTAGATCTTGCCCAGAAATGGGACAAAGTGCAGCATGACCTCAATCTACTGAGAGACCCTCAGAGAAGGAAAACTTCTAGTACGTTTTTGGGTGAAACTTGTTTTTCTTTTGGCACCGGTATTGAGGCAGGGTGTGGCATTTGCAGATGTGGCGCTACGAATCACGATGCTCAGCTGGAAAGCTGGAGAGAGTACAACAAAATGCCTGCGCCAACAGTCGAAGCAGCGCTAAACTTACAGCGGAGCTCAAACGTACAGAGGTTCTGTGAAGTGAACACTCACCCTTGTTGAACTGCCTTGTTGCTGAAAATGTGCTACGTGACCCCAAAGTGTGAAACATTACTGTTCCCATGTCACATTTTTAAAAAACTGGACAACAGTTAAAGCTGGACTCCATCCTTTTATTGCTTAGACTTACTTCTTTAAAGCTGCAGCATGTAACTTTTATAAAAACTTTTTGTGTTTTACATATCTGTTGAAACTGTCACTATGATGATGGAACGGGACAGAGCAGCTGTGAAAACAATGAAGCTCCCAGTGCTAACTGAAAACAGCCAATCAGAGCCAGGAGGCGGGTCTTAGCGCTTTCAGTCATGCTCTCCTGTGTGCCGCTCACTTCCTCTTTAGCACAGACTGTCATGAATGCTAAGGCTAGTTACCATGGCCACCGAAAAAGGGGAATAAACCGTTTTTTCTGTAATGGAAAGTTATTTCGCCACCATTAGCCCACTTGGCAGCATGTTCACAAGATTGATTGACAGCACTAATACCCTCCTCCCTTGCTCCGATTAGTTGCTTTTCAAACAGCAATACCAGTGGAGGAACTCGATCTTTTCATAGATTGTCTGTCGACACGGTGACAGTTTTAACAATGTTTTTTTTATTTTATTTTTTTATAAAAGTTGCATGCTGCAGCTTTAAAGGGTTTAGATAAGGCTGGGTTTAGGGTCTATCTTCAGTGGTCATTTTGCAAGAGCTGGGTGCAGCCTAGACAGAGACTTAAAAGATGTAACATAAGTGTTTTTGTTTTCTTTTGGAAAAATGACCTCCGTCTTGCATTCTTAATTTTTAGTCGGGATGCAAAGCAATATGACAGACTGCCGTCACATTGAGACACTTGTTGAGAATCCATCCAGCTGTCAGCCTCCCAGCATCCTGCCAGGCCGATTTCAGCCTTTAAATCGACTTTAGAGAAATGTTTGCATCTGTGTTTCTGGAATATAACTGTTGTCCCATTTTTATTGGTGACAACAGTGACAGTCGTTCACTGTGCCTGATTTTAATGGAATGTTTTGGGATGTTTCGTACTCTTCTCCTGATCGCTTCCTTTGTACAATAAGATCCTGTGTCACCTCGGTGGAAAAAAAACATAAACTCCTCCACCCAAAAAACATGGTTTGTGCTACTGGATACAAATGAGCAAATGTCAGAAATTCATTGCATGTGATGACGGGCGCAACCCCAAGAAGAATGAATGACGAAAATAAAATCAAAACAACTACTTCAGCAAAGTATAAGTCCAGCCGTTGGTGCTTATGCAAGCAGGTTTCTACAGAGAACATCATGAGACCTGCAAGGATTAGCAAGTAAAAAAAAAAAGGAATGAGTTTTTTGAACAGGTTTATTTGTGTTTGCAGGAAGAGTCTCTCTAGAAAAAGTTTTGAAATTAAGAATTATTGTTTCCTATTTCGCCAGTTGAGACATTGTTGCAACAAACTTCAGCTGGCTTCTGTCAAAGAAAGACAAAAATTCAGATTGTTTCATTTTGGTGAGTAAAAAGGTACTTCAGCTGTCCTTAGAATAAACCGAACAAAAGTTTGACAATCTGTCAACATTTATTCCTCTTTGATAACTTATTAATGAGAGAAAAAAAATGGTAGAAAGTGTTTTTTCGTTGTTGTTTTTTTAACCAAACAGCAGGGATGTTGAGTCAGACCTGGCTGCATTTTGCCTTTGTTCACTCTCTGCTACGTTTAATTATACCTCAGCCAAGCCAAGTGGTACATGCCATCAATCTTAATCAATTAATTAGTCAGCTAAACAGGCCACGCTCAGACATTCGTCCACTCTTAATTTCCCCATTGTGCTAATTATACTTAAACATGTCATTCCAAATTAAAATTGAACATTTAAATAGGATTAGTAATATTAATCTGAAACATCAGACGCTGGCTGTGTCTGGACAGCCACCAACAGGAAAATGGAACTACTTTAAAAAAAAAAAAGTATTATTAATTCAGATTACACCAGTGGCACCGCTGTTATTGGCAGCCCTGCAACGAAGCAACAATTAAATAAATAAATAATTAAGTAAATAGTTGCACTCTTTGCAGTTACATTCGTGAACTTTGGATTTAATTATTTTACCCCTCCTGTGGGTATGGAGGACTGAACAATGTCATTCCTCCCCCAGCCTTGTTTGGTGCAGGAGCAATTATTTTATTCTTTGGAACTATTTCTTTGTAATGTTGTGCAAATTTAGACAAGTGGCCATTACTTGTAGCTACTTCCTTCTGTGTCACTTGAATGGCTTGTTCTCCTTTCTGCAACCACAAAAAGAGCATAAAGAGAGGGGAAAAAAGTATAAAGTTTGAAAATAACTCAGTTCTAAAAGCAAATTATACCACAAATTAAGTTCTGAGTCAAAAAAATTGTATTGCCATGTGGACACATCTTGAAAAGACTTGCTGGAATTTGACAAATTGTTTGCACAAACGCATTTTTAGTATTAACTCCTGCATTGTCAAGCTGTTATTTTCACCCTCCTTTTTCCCCACACAAACAGTTTTCAAACCTTAAGGGTTCCTGGGATCCTGTACTCTGTGTTTCCTTGGCTCTGTCTCTTGGACTACAATCTTTCTTGGACATCTGCTCTTGTTTTGTCTTCAGATTCCCATCAAGAACTTCCTGGTCCATCTCTCCACGCATCACTTCCTGTAATAAAAAACAGTTCGGACCGTAACGTTCCCGCCTCCGGGGTTGACTTTCTGCTGGTGCCGACTTTAAACAAATTTGAACTTGTTTTTTTTCCCCTTCAGCAGCAGAGTTGGCTTTTGTGGTTGGGTGGATTATTTCAACTTGTACTGGATTAAAAAAACACGGAACAGTTATTTTCTCCACAATGTCACTTTATTACACATAATCTAATTTAAGTGCTTCGCTTGTCTGGGTTGTTTAAGTTTTTACTGAAATCAAGTGTGAATTTCATTTCAGGAGAAACATTAAAAGCAGAATTGATGAGACCGACGTTGACATGTTTACAAATTATTTTAGCCGCTGATGTTTTTTTTCCCCTCTGTCCCAAAGAATAAATGTCTCCAAAAGTTATATTGTTCTACATTTTTGTATATAAATTATGCTTCTGCAGCTAAAGATACATTTAATTTTTATTAGTATATATAACTTTGTTTTTATGTGTGGAGAGCGATGCTAGTTTCTTTGACTGTTTTGATTGTCTCTGCGTCATCACATTTCATGTCATAGCAGCTCTCTACACCGACGTCAACGGCCCTGTAGCCACGAGTTTTACTTACATTTATTTGTTCTAACAACGTTCACGAATGAAAAAATATCTCTAAAAATGTAAACGCCAAATAAGTTTAAATTGCAAAATAGTTCAGTTGAATTTATTAGTTTGAGGTGTCAATACTTTGAAGAAAAATGTTTTTTAAAAAAACCCAAAACCTCTTACTTTATTATTTAGGTTTTCCAACAATAAAAGGACTGATAAGTCAAAATTTTTTCCAGTGGGTTTGGGTTTGGGTTAGGGTTAGACGCTAATGTCCCAAAAACTATTAATTTATTCAAAGGTGTTCAGCACATCTTAACCAGGGCTGCATGTAACTTTGTGTTAAGCAAAAAAATAAATAAATAAAAGGATACAAATCTGAAGTCATCACGATTCACAAAGGGACTCAGTCTTTGTGCAGGTATTTAATGCCCCTCGAAAGCATTACAGTCAAATGATTGTGTGAATAAGAGAGAAAAGTGACTGGTTTTTGAAGGTTAGACTACTCCCATTAAAGTTTGAATAATGTTATTGACCTTTACCTGGAACGGATCACTTAAAAGTAATGGGAAATGGCGGTACTGACAGAATTATGATGACAGAATAGCTTATGGTTATGAATTAGGTCTTGTTCCCCAAAACGCCTATCAATTTGTCAAATCACCGGCATCCAGTGTTCAGCTGGAAACTTTAACAGGGCCCCTGAGCCTGTCGGTGTCAGTCATCGTGTCGTTTAAAACGTTTCTCGCCTCTATCTGCGCCACAACGAGCTTGTCAGTCACCGATGGGAGCCCAGATTGCTGCCGCCGCTGCCATTCACCAACATCCAATCGACAGCGGTACAATATTTTTCCTGCATGTCAAAAGCTCTCTCTCCTTTTTTTTCCCGTTGTAAATTTGACAAGCACCAGGAGAGCAGAGTGAAGTGAAAAGGTTCCATCCAACCTAATGCTTTTTTACCCCGTTAAACAAGCAAAGTGAATTTGACAACAAATACGAGGCAAAACGTTCCACCTGCTCCCGCCTTGAGAAAGACTCACGCGTGTCTCGAGACTCTTCGTTTCCCGCTCAAAGTTCTTCGCTCTCTAATGGTGAATAATTTAGCGGCGAGCGCAACGGAGTTAAGAGGAAACCAAGAGTCGCGGCGTCCGCACGGCTGAGTCGTTAATTTGAGGGTTTGCGTTTGAAATAATGCCGTGGAAGTTCAAAGAAAGAGAAGCCGGTGGCAAAAAGGCGGCCACATGCAAAACCGGTTCAAGATGGTGGTCATTTTATTAAAAAGCAGAGTAAATCGATTTCAATCCAGATATTTGGGAAGACAAGGTTGAAAGGAAGATGATTGGAGGTGAAAATTTATATATATATAT
>CAEGAF010096079.1:0-11952 GCA_903067075.1 Micropoecilia bifurca | reverse complement strand
CACACACACACACACACACACACACACACACACACACACACACACACACACACACACACACACACACACTCCAACTCTGTTTCTGTATCTCTCTCTCTCACTTTCTGTCTCTCTCACACACAAACTCACACAAACACACATTCTCTCACACAGGGAGCAACGCATGGTGTGTTTTTGTTGGAATTTTGACAAACAACAACAGTGACCTTTAAGGGAGGCGAGGCAGCATGGCTGTGATCACAGGGAATGGAAACGGAGCCAGAGTGAAATGTCAACCGTCCCTGTGGTCTTAGCACTGACGCAAAACTGCAAGAAGAGGGAGAGAGAGAGTGTCTGTGTGTGCAAGTGATTCTGTAGGTCTGTGTGTTGTTAATCTCCCAGGCGTAGTTCTGAGTATCTGTGTGTAATATTTGGGTCTGTCAAGAATGTAAGTTGCATATGAGCATTCAACATTTTATTGTATTTTATTATTGTTTTATTGGGTGATATTATTACATAAAGTCATTTGACAGAAAGTTCATAATTTTCTCTGGATGGCAATAAAGTTGAATAGTGGTCTTAAAGACTGACTGTTCGAGCCAACATCTGATGGTGTTATGAAAATGAAATGCACCTACATCCGTCGCTTTATTAGTTACAACTGTTTAATTATGTGATGCAGTTGGCCAAATAGCAAATTGTCTAGGTGCATCACTCCAACTCAATGCATTTACATATTTAGTCATAGTGAAGATGAATTCATGATCCAATGAGCGTCAGAATCAGGAAGAATGAGGATTTGGGTCACTTAGAAAATGGCGTGGTTATTAATGTCAGTCTACTATAAAGGACAGAAGCTGACAGACTTAAAAAATATCAGCAGACATATAAATGGCCCAAAAAATACATCAATACACTTAAAATGCACCAATTAGTTTTAAAAAGGAGAACGTAATCTCATATTTTATAATTTAACATTCTTATTTATTTTTAGATTAGTTACAACATATTGAAACATACAACATGTTTTTCCTTTTACTCAAATGTTTCATCTTTAATTTTTATGTAATTTTTCGTTCTGCTTGTTTTTTTGTTTTATTTTTATATCTGTTTGTATGTCTACTATTTTTTCTTCACCTTATTTATTTCTGCCTCATTATGTAAACGAGGAAGGGGCCAAATCTAAATGCGTCAACTTCTTTTGGTTCACACAACAAAAATGGCGACCTACGCTAAGTTTATCAGTGAGCCGAAGCTCGGCAACTTTATTTGAAAACATCGTAGCTCTTGGCTCTATTACCTTTCGCTTCGAAAAGCAAACCTGGACAAATGTCGACTGTGTGTTTTATGAAATATTTTTTATATATTTTGGAGGAAGCGGCCATTGAAGTTAGCTTCCGTTAGGAGCTTCCAGGGTTCTCCGGAAGTGACCCAGACGAAGCAGGGTAAGTCCAAGCTCATTTATGTATTACAGCTAGTGGGAAACTTGTAATACATTACAGTAAGCTTGATTACCGATTTTCTTTTTCAAGTGCTTGCGCACAATTTTCAAAACAGCGCCCGGGTTTTCATAACATTTCTTACAATTAGCACAGCAGCTGATTCTGACGTATTCACTTTGGTTTGAACACTGGTGTGTTTGTCGTAAAACACTAGGAGCATTTGCGCAGAGAAAGTGTAAAAATAGAATCTCCAACACTACATGACATTGGTTGTGCAGACCAATTGAAAAATGTACTTGTCTTCATGCCACCGCTTTTTGTAATTGCCTAAATCCAATAAAGTAAAAAAAAAAGAAAAAAAGAAGAAAATATCACATTAAACATGGTGTGTCTTGCTGGGTCTGGCCACAGGGCATCATCGTCAACCTGATATCATTAGCAAGGAAGTGGGAAGAATCTTCTGAAGTGATGAATCCATCCTCATGTTGATGTTACTCCAATTTGGTCACAGGAATCCTCCATTGGACAAGCCGTCTGGACATTTGGCCAGAGATCATACATCCACCTCCATGCTGAGAAGAATTCCCTTGATGGGATTTGGATTGGAAGATGGTGGAAAGTGTTGAATTGGAGTTGTTGCTGAAACCAACTTAACGCAAAAATGGTACATCCTCCCAGACAACAGTGTTTCTCAACTGGTGCATTTTTGCAGGTGACCTGTTGCATTTATTTAATATAATTTCTTTACCCGATCGGTGTGCCTCTAGTTATTAACTTGTGGACCTGGTGGTCCTTATAATATGAAAGAAAGTGTCACACAAAAGGAACAACACAAAGAAAATACGAGACAAAAACCAGCACATGTCGCAGCCATTGTGAGGATTACAACCATAACGACAGCTTTGTGTCATCAAAATCTCAATGCCATTTAGAAATTGCTTGTTTCTGAATGTGACACAGTGACTGGTGCAGGGATTAAACCACACAAAGATTGATGTTTATGAGTCCCCAAAGACTCGAGTATTGTTTTTTGTATGTTGTTTTTAGCAGGTTTAAAAACATTTCTCACTTTGGAGATTTCTGTTTATGTAGAGTCGTGGTTTAATTTATTTTTTCGCCACAGTGTGGATGAATACCTAATTTTGTTTGACAACAGAGCATCAATTATTCTTTAAAGACCCACTACATTTTTAGCTTTACTCCTTAGATATGCACATCCATTCTGCATTGGTTGGTTGAAACAAGAATATGCTGTAATTTCCAGACTGAGTGAATTAAGCCACACCCACTAATTTTGAAAAAGAAAAAGAAAAATTACATGTATATGCTGCACTTGTCTGTAAGCCGCAGGAGTACACATTGTGTAATATGAGGTTTTCCTTTGAGTTTTTAAAAAATGTTTTATCAGTTATTTGACTTTTTATTTGCCCTTCCTTTATTCTAAACAGACTTGTGGGGTAAAAAAAAAAGTCTTTTGTGTCAAAATGTGCATCTGTGTGCATGAGTGCATATTCATCCTAAATTAATTGTAACTACTTAGTTTTCTTTTGTTTATTAACCAGCTGCCGCTTTTTCCATAAGCTAAATAAGACTGTGTAATGAACCTAACTAAGAATGAGTAAACAGACTTTAAAACATTTAAATCTTGTCGAAACGTTTGCCAAAAAGAGCAGAAATGAAGCTAATGTTGTCATTTTACCTGCTCCTCCTTTAGATGTTGCAGACATGGGACCTGAGCTTGGGAACCAGCAGGAGGAGAGTTCACTTTAAGTAGGTAGGCTTTGTTTTCCTTTTTTATCATTTAGAGTAATTTGTGACAAAATAGGCTATGTAGGCATACACATATATGTAGCGTGTGCAGCGCATTGTGTATGCTGTGTGGGTCAGATGTGCTTTTTTTTGTACACCTTGCGCATCACGCTCGCATGTCATATTTGTGTGGGTCAGGAAGTTACCGTGAGGTCTTCAGTGTTTCGTCACTGTTTCTGTGTGCTATGTGCGGTCAGGTGCATTGCGCTGTCTTTTTGCGCTGTGAGCAAAGATGCTCATTGGGAATGTGTTGATGTTAATCGATGTTGGACAACTTCCTGAGTGGCATTCCTATGGCATCTAAAGCTGGTCTTAAAGGGTCCTTTCATAGACTTCTTTTTTTTGGACAATCAATTTTAAGCATGCAAAAGGCTAAAGGTTACAGTTGTTCCATAGGGTTAAAGTCATGTCAACTTTTTGGCCCTTATAGAACAGCCTTACAAACAAACAGATGCATTTTCAATTTTTCCACTCAAGTTGCACTGAGTGCTTTAAAAACACAGCTTAGGACTCACATCTCGAGAGAAATAGAGGTCTTACTTTTTATGTAGGGCTCATTTAACAAACCTGGAATTACATAAGATAAAATTTCACTGCAAAACTACAAAACTACCAATATCTGTTGTTGTTGTTTGGTCTTTCATTTTATTTCAGAAAGCTGTGCAGCTCCATTTTGCTTGCATTGTTTTGATGATTTGACAAGGAGTTTTCATATAAGTTTATTTGCTATTTTTATGACTGTTTTCTTTCTGGAGGATTTTGAATTACCCGGTCTATGAACATTTCTATACAGGAGGCCTGGGTCTTTAACATGTTAATTTTGATTAATTAATTACATAGCTTAATTACATAATTACATAGCTCTTAAGGCACTAAACATTTTAACTCATCACATTTTCCTGTCTTGTAAGTTTGTAAGTCACAAGCGCAACAGTGATGGAGAATCTTCTCCTGACCCTCTGGGAGTTATTTTTGCTCCTGAAAATGATCTGATGGGACGGTAGAAAAAACTGATGTTGTGCAAAACAAGTTGCAGCATGCACAAACATCCTGAATGCTAATGTAAACCACAGTTTACATTTCTAAAGAAATATATTTTTTTGAAAAAGTTACATGAATGACCAGGATTTCCTGAAACACTTGAAAGCTGAATAGGGATAATACCACTTTGTACTAATTGGATGGTTGAATAACCTAAGTAACAAAATAAAAACAATATCTTTCTTGTTGAGGTCATATTTCTATTTATTCAATATTTTAGCAGCATTGAGTTATTATCGATAGTGTTTTTTATTGAAATATGATTAATTGCAAATAACTCAATTAAACATTTTAATTGAGTTCTGCTACTATTATACAGATAAACTTCCCTTTCCAACAAATTGCCAAGATCAGTAAAGTTGAGTGAATCTAAATAAATCCATCATTCGCAGAAACTCTAAAAATCTAAATAAGGAAGAATATTTAACTTTTGGCCGTGACATATTTAATGACCCATCTCAAGACTATGAAGAGGTGGTACTTTTGCTAACAAGAAGATGTCGTTAATGCTGTGACTTTAATTACTGAATATTTGGACTAAGTGGTTTTGTTGACCTCCTCTGCTGCCATGGCCAAACTACAATCAATGCAAAACATTTCACCATTACAGCTCCTCCCTCTGTTCGCTGATTGGCCAGGGTGAAATGCATCCTGAGAAATAAACCACAGTTTTAGGACAAATACTAAATGGAGAACTGACAGGAGATGAGCGAAGTTACATAGGAAGGGAATGGCCAGGATAGAGTTAAGTGGGAAAATATTAATAAACCCATGTAAAGCTCATGAAATGTAGTGCTAATGAGTTTTCAAGCACACAAACATAATTTAATATAATTAGTTAATAGTTGCAGACATCGACAAATGCCTGTTCTTAAATTACTTTGATCGGTATCAAAGACAAAACAATTCCAATCTGGACATCCACAATATATGTCTTTGCTAGTCATACATTTATTATTTGTGCCTATGTTTAAACTGTTATTCCTGTGTGCTCAGGTGGTTAAAAACCATTAGTGCTCTGTAAAATCTTCTCATCTGCAAAATTATTGCTTTTTCTCCAAAGAAAGTTCAACCACATGTGAGAAGAAGTGAGCTTGTGTGTGTGAGGACATGTGAGTGTGAATAACTGAATGAGCTGCTGGCCTGTATTGGTATTTTAAAAAGTGATTGACAGGGGAAAAGTCTATTAGGTGAGATTGTTAACAGGGTTGAGCCTGTTATCTGCTCCAGGCAGCCGTGAAAGGGGGGCTGGCTTGATTCACAAGGAAGCTATTGAGAATTTCAAAGGTGTTGTCTGACTGATTTTGGCACAGCCTTGCATTCCACTGAGATCGCAAGCCGGCTTGTTCTCAAATCCACTCTGATCAACTGCTACCATGTCCTCCTTTCTGTGCTACTCTGTTGCTGCTTGTGAGGGAGGGGAAAAAAGTTCCTCTTTTCTCACATTTCTCCAAGCATTTAAAAGTCTTCTTTTGTTTACACTTTGCAAACTTTGCATTTTCCTTGGTCTGCGTTACAAATTATGTCCTCTGTAGTCTGCTGTATTTTACAACACAGCAGAAACTTTGCTTACACTGAACACAACTTAATCCGCACAATTAAGCATATATGGAGGCAACTAATCAAGTTAAGCCTTTTCAGAGGCGAGCCTAAAAGCAAATAAAGTTTGATTTGCTTACACTGTACTTCCCATCCTTGTTTTAGCTGCATGAATATTTTATATCCTTTTTGTTTATGGTGCTTGTAAGCATTAGTTGAAAGTCATCCTCACCCCACGATTTTTTTCTTTTTTCGAAAGCAGTTCTTTTAAACAAGCGAACGCTCGCTTTTCAGTGGCTGCACGGAGATTGCAATGCCGCGTAGAAATATGGAAATAATAAGGAAGAAATGAATGCATTTGTCTGGTTTTGTCAAGCCAATGTGTACACAGTAAACTCTGTGTGACCTTGAGTTTGATTCACCAAACATCGCCGAGGGGATGCGGTGAATTAATACGCATTTGTCTCTGTGTGCAAACACTTGTGCGAAGTTGTGTGTGGCAGTGTGCAAGGTTATCCATTGGCTAAGGCAAATGAAATATGACATGCGGCCGTGCATCATGTTCAGAGCGGCTCAAAACATACACGCACAAAGCACTGTGTGTACAGTTTTTATTTATTTATTTCATTTTTGCTGAACTGTGAGCAAGACCCGGAGGCTGTCCGTTGGGCTTCCTGGGCTCAGGATTTAAGGGATGTGATTAGCAAGTTCAGAGCAAGGTGAGATGAGGTAAAAAGTACAAGCAGGGTGCCAAACAAGTGTGTCTGCTATTGGAGGATTGCTGTGTAAAGTGAATGTTAGCTTTTTTTTTAAAAAAAGTTTTGTATTTTTGAACTTGTTTAATCTGTAAATTATGTACCTGCAGACTAATGTCTCACTGCTGATGAACCAATAAACACTTTTGCCTCCAATAACAAGATTTGAGTCATTTAAGAAAAGGCTTCAGCCAGTATCTGAGGCCCAATCTGATGGTACTTTAAAATAATTATTGTGATACAACAAATTGCGTGTTCAGTGTTAGAATTGATTGCGTCTCATTTTCACTCACAGGGATATTTTGGACACTGCAGGATCTTTTTTTTTCCTGAAAGCAACAAATTGTTTTTGTTTGTTGTTAAACTAGAGTTTTCACATTTGATTCAGCTGACATTAAAACCAGATACTGACATTCGCTGTAGCAATTTGTATATGTTGTCTAGAACCAAATTTGCCAACTTTGTTTCAAGTCAATTGGGATTGCCACAATTTTATTTATTAAATGATAAACAACAAGAAAGATAATATATTTAGAGAATGTTTTCATTCTTTCAGATGTTTACATAATCTAAGATTTCTATGCCTTTAAATAATTTGGGAAAATAATAACATTGCTGCATCTTTAACTTCTATATTTTAACTTAGCCTCTTAGCTACAATCACATCCAAAGATGTATCTTAAAGCAGCGCCTCACACTGCCTCCTTGTATGGCACAGTGGGAAAAATAAACTACTAAAAACTACCATCAGAATGCTAATCTCTGGAAGTCAAGTTCATCCTTACATGATTTCCAGATACTTTAAGATGCCACAGTCATCAGATATATGTAAATATGCACCATAAAACATTCCAGGCATCAAACCATTAGGGTAAACATGTTCAGCTTCTCTAAAAAGCATCATTGCACCACCTCACCTGTGTTTTACTGTATTTCAGTGGTGTTGCATCAGCGCTGACACCTCATCTAAGATTTAAACATGTAGCCAGGAAAGCAGGAGGTTACTGGAGATTTCGAAAGACGGTACAACAGACTGAATTTAACCCTCTAAGATTGTTAATCTCTTTAAAATGCTTAGTTTATGTTAGACAATTGTAATAAGTTTTAATGAACATATCTTTCTTTTGAAATAATTTTCAGAACAATAATCATCCATTGTAGTGTCACTTTAAAATTCTTTTCCTGGATCAACCCGTGATAACAGCTTCAGGTCTGATTGGTCAGTGGTGTTGCCAAATCTTTGTGATATGAAGAGTAAATGATACACCGTTGGAGTTGGTTCAACTGTCTGAATGAACTGCAGTTTCTTTAAAAAGTACTTACTTTGTTGAGGTTTCTAGCTCTGACGCAGAAACGTGGATAATTAATTGGAAGTGGAAAAAGAAGTGCTATAATCATACCAGTGCATTCAAAAAACACTTGAGATATGGATGAACTTTTAATGATTGGTTACGCTATGGAACATCTCTGAATATGTTAATTACCATACATTCAGTTTGTTCCTTCTAGAAATTTCGACTAAGACAAAGAATGGGATGTAACGAGTGAATATGAAGAAAGATAATTTTTTTCTATATTCTACACCCCCTGAATCTTTATTATTCAAAACATTCCAAACACAAATACAAAAGAAATTAGCCATTGTTCAACATTTCTTATTATACAGTATGCAGCCCCCTGCTAAGCTTAACCACCCATACTAGCAACTCTCACTGCGGCACCAAAACCTCAATAGCAGCTTTTTTACTCCTATATTTGATTTTTTACTTGCTAAAATGATTGTATTGTTTCTACATTACTTCAGTCATTGGCTCACCGGGTGATCTGCAGTGTTTGCTTTGGTACTTATTTACTTGGATGTATAAACAGGTAAAGAATACTTTGTTGGTACCAGCTGTGATATGAAAAGGATGCACCATACAGTCTTAAACACACATTTTTTTTTAACTTTTTAATTCATTTTTTTTGTAACTTAGATCATTCCTGAAGTAAAATTTCATTATTCTAGCTTGCATTTAGTCAGGCCTCTGGAAACCGTAGTGTGAAGTGAGCAGCTATGCTCCAGTAACCCACTTTAGTTGGACCGACTAATAGTACATTTTTCTGACTGCTTTGGCTTTTCTTGTACCACAGAGTAGCAGCTATGCATACATTAAATATCCTACGGTTGCACAATATATCTCAAATATATTGTGATCACATTATTATCAGTGTGTACAATGTTCATACTGCACAGGACAATTAATTAATTATTAATAGCTAATATTTTAGGTCTTATAAAACTGCATTTTACATAAATATGCAATATTTAGCTTGTTGCATAGGCCCTTTCAGCAGACTCCCACTCTGGATATATGACATTACCCAAAATGCTAAGATATAAGACAAAGTTGTCTAGATCACAAGATGTTTTAATATTGTCCAGTCCTGCAATAGATCCATTGCATGTTTGTATGAACTTTCTGAACACTGGATGGCAGAAACTGGGACAGACGATTAAAATAGCTCTAAGAAAATGTATAATATGCTTGTAGAAAGTCCTGCTTGCTAAAAAACAATATAGATTTAAAAAAATATTATTTTGCTGTATCCAACTTCAAACCTTAGCAGGCGTTGAGAAACTATTCTCAACAAGTGTACAAAAGTTAGTTTTTTTTCCGTCCATATGTTTTACTACTTCATTCACTACCCGCAATAATAAACCCAAGAAGAATGCAGAAATTTTCTGATATTTTTACAAAACAACACAAACAGCCTTTTATCGAGGGGTTAAGAAGCAGATGGCAGCCATGAGGTCCAGCTTGATGTCTACAGTGGTTCCAAAATGAGTGCTACCACTGAGGTCTAACACTTATAAGACTATAACTAAACAAACCTATAATAATAAACAATAGAGAATAAACCTGTAAAATCAGGCAACAAACGCAACAACGCTCTAAAGGCTTTCATAGTTTAGAGAATTATCAACTTCGTTGCGCTGAATAGATCTCTACCAGTATGTTACTTATTTGGACAAAAACTACGTTACAGACTTGACCTCTTATTGAACCTTAGTATATAATCATGCATCCCACCTCTTTACTTTATTTTAACCTTTTGACTTTTGTAGAAACTCTCATAAGCTGAAGTGCTTAAATAAGGTCAGTATAAGGTTGCCCCTTGATGGACAGTGCCTCTCCTGATGCCAGCTCAGGATAGGGACCCGTAAAAATGTAAGAATGAGAGAGAATTTAAAAAATGGATAGATGCATGGTAAAAAGCAAAAATGCTGGCTTACTCAACTGGAAAATGTGTAAATTGATTTATTAAAAGCCATCTGATCAGCTTTTATTTCACCAGTAAAACAGTTCAAACAAAAGCCCTGCATCCTTTTGTCCCCTGCATAGTGCAGATTAAATTTTGTCACTGCTTCTGTTTTATTTTCTTGACCTGTCTGAGCAGGAAAAGCACTTAGCCACCAAAAAACAGCTCAGTGTAATTAGATTTAGCTTCCAAGAGAAGAGATCAAAAAGCCCCACAGACAGTTGCATTAGTGACTTAGAAGTTCTGTGTTGATTCTTGCTTTATGCTTATTTCCTCAGAGGCACAGAATAGATGAACACATCAAGGTGTGAAATAAATATCGCATGATGGGAAGTGTGTAAATATTGCATTCTTTAAACTGCCCCACATACACTTCTCCGCACAGACAACAACTGCATGTCGCTGGGATGAAAGCGGTAACTGGCATCTGAGATAAGCAAATGCCTTTGAGCAGCGTCCCTCACATCCACACCAATGCATTATTGATCTTGACTTCTCATAGCACGGGGAGTTAGCAACGCTAGCAAATACCCCATGGTAAGCATTAGCAGATGAGCCACGAGTTGTTTCATTTGTGCAAGATTTTGAGAATGCCTGGAAAGAAAAACAAAAATATCAACCTGTTTTGAGTTTTTCTTATTTAAACATATTCATGTATTGACTCTTTAGTCAATACACGATATAGCATCAACTACGGCAGAAAGGATTTGTACAAATATACTCGATGATTGGGTGAATATGGCAGAAATTCAATAAGGTCTGTTGGTTTACTCAGATGGATAACCTTTTACTGATTGTATATTTTAATCTGGCACTATTAGGTTTTTGTGCATGGATTGAAACAGTGTATAATTGGTTTAATCTGGATCTGACTGTAATATATTTAAGTACATTTGAAAAATCAGAATTAAATGAATGGACTGAATTTCATTGTGCGTAATTGGAAATGATTGTAGCTGTTTTATCACACACTGTGCCTTTAGTTGTGTATTGGTGCAACACATAAATAAACTGATGTGATAATTTTTTTATTATTTTATTTATTTATTTTTTCTGCACTTTCTCTCAAACATTTTTTAGCAAGAACATAGGAAAAAATTTTCAGACAGACTACTTTGAACTTGTACTAAGAAATCCTGATTTTAATTAAGCAGAAATAGGCAAATGAAGGAATAAATGATTAAACAATAAACAACTAACACTTTTCTAAACATTTCTAAAACAAAAAAGAAATTAGTTGTTGGTTAGGATGTCACAATTGAATATGAAAGAGGCAGCTGGTAAAGAAACATTCAGCAAAATTATGTTGAAAGAAGTTTGTCTTTGTGCCATTGCCATATTGTAAGAAGATGTAGGGTGTCTTGGGGGATGTCATTGCCAAAGGACACAAACCACTGTTGAATTTCAATGGCCTTTGAGTCTTTGGATGCTTAGAAGTAATCGCAATGCCCAAAAGGGTCAAGGGAAACCTTTGCAAAACCATTTCCAATCACCAGCTGCACCCAGAAATTAAGAACGGCATTATGCAACAAGAGGAACATATGTCAGCTATAAGCAAATACTCCTCATTCAGAATAATTGCTTACACAATATATGAGTGTAAAGAAATGCTAGTATCCAGAAATCCAGAAATGCTAGTATTTCTAAAATATAAGACAATTGTGTTATTTCTATTTTACAAACAAAAATATAACCAATCAGTTTTGAGGCAAACTGTAAAGTGATCATGGTAAAAAAAAATAGAATGCTTATACATATTTGTTAGTGTTATTTCTAAGCTATCAGGTTTCCTTGGATATAATTTTAATAATACATTTAACTGTAATTTTAATGCTAACAAGAAATAATACAAGTGCAGGATTATCTTATTCTTTTTTGTTAGCTGGCTTGTCCTTTTGACTTTTAATTGCTAGGTTTAAATTATAGTTAATTGTGCTGTGTTCTCTCTCACTATCTTGCCCAATAACAAAAGTGCACTACATACTAGGGGTTGCACCAATTAGTCGACTAATCGACTAGTCGATTCTTTTCTCTGCAATGACTTTTTTCTGGGCCAGTCGACTAGTCGCAATCACGTGACAAAA
>CAEGAF010096078.1:0-16673 GCA_903067075.1 Micropoecilia bifurca | reverse complement strand
CTGGACAGGTCGCCAGTCTGTCGCAGGACAACACAGAGACACACAGGACAAACAACCAGGCACACACACACACACACCTAGGGGCAATTTAGACAGACCAATCAACCTGAAAGTCATGTTTTTGGACTGTGGGAGGAAACCGGAGAACCCGGTGAAAACCCACGCATGCACAGGGAGAACATGCAAACTCCATGCAGAAGGGTCGGGGCTGGGAATTGAACCCAGAACCTTCTTGCTGCAAGGCGGCAGCTCTACCAACTGCGCCACTGTGCAGCCCTACTTCTTAGATATTTACTGTAAAAACCCTCATGAAAACGACATACTGCTTTCCTCGCACTTTAAAATTATGCAACAACAATTCTGGTAAAGAACAAAAGCCATTTCCCTCAAAAACAACTAAATGTGACAGGTACAACCAAAATATCCACAATGACAAAACAACACTCACTCTTTCACATCGCATTACTTTGCACATGGTAATTTCTTTTCTTGCCACGCTATCGTTAGCGCGTTCATCTTTGCTAAGTGTTTTTCACATGAAATGATACCGATAACTTCTCTACAATACTATTCATGCGAGTGAAATGTTTGAAACTGACGTTAAATGAACTTACAATAAACACACACAGACCTCAAACTCTTTCACTGGTTATTATTGATTTTGTGAGTGCCGTTTTGCTGCACCTCCCCTCAACCTTCCTCTTTGTTGCCTAGATATGGGTTATTGCTCCTTTAATTGGCCAAAGTCAAAAATACAACAAAGGAGGAGCTCCATCAGCAACTTTCCCCCCACACACACAGTAAAAGAAATCAGATATACCAACACAATGTTGAAGCTGTCAAAAAAAAAAAAGTGAGAAGTCAGCTTTAGGAACTGGTCTCTCTCTCTCTCTCTCTCCCTCGTATGGTTTTAATTTCACATTATTCAAACTGAGATACAAACAACTCAAAGTTCCCATAAGCCCTGCATTTAAAAAAAAACCAAAACAACCCAGCTATCTCTTTTGGGAATGTTTTGTGACGTAACAGATAAGTAATTTAAAGATCTCAAATGAAAAACTGAACATTACTCAAATTTCGTCCAATACGACTGAAGATTATTGACTTTGTTCCCTTTTCGAAAGTCAGCTAACGTTTGCTTCTGTCTGCTCACAGTAATAGAAATATAAGATTGTATTTCGTAAACTTATGAAGAAGCGATAAAGGACTGTATTCTTAGATTAGACTTTTTTTCCACACTACAGAGGTTTTATATATAAACCCATTGGGCTTTGCCCTCTCCCTGCACTGTTATATATTATTATTTTTTCTTAATATCTTTGATCTGCATTTTAATTGTGCAAAATAAACACAGTATCCAGCCTACTTCAAATGGATCGCATCCCATTTTACAGAAGCGCCGTCTCAACTTTGTTCACTTACAAATCCCAATTAAAGAATGCAGTTTGCAATGCATACATACAGGTGCATGAAGCAAACGAGCTGCCCTCTTCCCCCCACGACGTTTCTTTCTTTCTTTTTTCTTTTTAAAGGAACAGTCGTTACAGAGGAGCAGTAAGACAAAGGAAATCTAATGTGTTTTAGTACTCTCAGAAGAGCAAGGTCTTTCAGCGATACCCGATAACAAAAAGGGTTTCTGCTGAGTAAAAGAAATTTAGTAACTCAATCCACCACTGAGGGATCATGCAGGAGAGTAGGACTGAAATTTCAAGCCTCGCAGCGATAAAAGGGCCCAGTCGTCATTCACTGGAAGATGGCGTGAAACCAGCAGCTCCGAGATCTGCATGAGTAAACCTGGGGTGCGAAGCGGCGACGAGCGTTTAGTGACTGGAACATAAAAAGGCATATGGAGGGGGAAAAAAACAAAAAAAAAAAAAAAAAAAGGACAGGTGGAAATGAAATAAACCACATCTGAGCCGCAAATGTGCTGCGGCTCTGGGACTTTTTATATAGCTTCATGGACAAACGTTTCTTTTTATTTCTTCTTCCTTCTTCTTCTAGGAATAAACTTTTTATCTACGTGGTGCTACATTTGCAAGCGGCTCTGAGGCGAACGGGGGGGATGTTTTCAGCGGCTCTCCTCTGCCTGCACTCTGGCATACATGCAGAGGCAGAAGTGTTGTGAGCTCATTGCAGAGCCGAAGGCGGTTCAGCTGTATGGCTAGAATGCAGATCAATATCAGGGAAAGAGTGGAAGGAAGAAAGAGAGAGAGAGGAAGGGAGAGAGAGAAATGGAGAATGGATAGGTGGGAGGGATACGCAGCACAAAGGGAGAGAAAAATAATGTGAGAGAGATAAAATGCCAGAGATGCTTTAACGGGGTATAGCGGGAACAGAGAAGACGTATGGAACGGAGAGAAAGCAGGCGAGGCGGAAGAGGAGAAGAGTAAAACGCAGCCGCTGTCGCTCATGGGAGAGAAGAGCAGAGGACAAGAAAAGCGAGAGGAGCAGAGTAGAGAGGAACACAAAAACACGTTGATCAAAGAAGTTGGGAGAGAAATCACTCGATCAATACACGCCGTAATAATCTGCTTACTTGAACATATCTGATCTGCAACCAGAGTAGGTTTTCTCTCTAGTTGGATTGACATGTAAAGCTGGTTTCAGCTTCAGGTGATTAGAGATATTAAAGTTTTCAATCAGGAAATTTGCTGAGGTTATCTGAAGAAATATCTAAAAAATATATTTTTAATACTCTGAGGATCCTGAGTTTTTTTTTTTTAACAAAATACCTACAATTAAGGGAATTTACTAGATTACAATCTCCACAACCTCTTATCTGTTCCCAGTTTTGTCCGTAATAGAAAAAGCGAACAAAGTGGATGGGTTTCTGGAATCGTCTGTAAATCCTCTTAAGGGCATTTGTGAGCAGTGAACAAGGAATTAAGAATAATGTAGCTTAATTGGTTGACGCGAAGCTACAAAACACCTGGGAAGCTTAATGAATACAACAGAGTTCCCAGATTTAAATGTGGTAAATGTGTGTTTTTTGGGGTTTTTTTGGCAGCGTGTGCAAAGAAAAAGACTTTCTGTGCATTAGTAAATGATGGGATTCAGGACATAATCTATGTACAAAAAAAAAACACTTCCGAGCCCAAACTCTTTACTTTGGGTTTGTATTCTCCTAACTCCACTGGATCAAAGCATACTGATGGAAATATTGAGTTATTGCAATAACCTAGAAAAGGACTGAAAGGTTTTGTAACTTAGCTACAAGAAGAAGAAGAAAAAAATGCCCATTTTATCAGAGCTAAACATTCATTATTTGAGGGTATCCAGGGTCCTGTTATTCGGTACTCATAGAGAACTGATATGACCTCCGCATTGGGAATACCGGATGATTAAATCTTTTGATGAACTGTGAGCTTGGAGAGAGCTTTAAATTGTCTCAAGCAGCTGTTCGTGGAATCATCCTCAGTCAACCTTCAACGCCGATTTTTATTTGTTTTGTTATTGTAATGCAATCACTTGTGCTTGCTTCATCCCCTTCCTCCTCCTCCTCCCAATATTTAATTAGCTGGCGGAAAGGAAAAAAAACAAAAACTTTATTACAAAGGAAAGCCAGTAGCTAGACTAACTAGGTGTTACTGCTGAGTTTAAGAACGTGTTTAAGCAAAGTCAAAATGCTCAACACAAAGCTCGATGTTAGTCGGCTTTATCCAGTTGAAAACCTTTTCTTGTCCTGTTGGAAAACCCAGACTAAAACTGCAACAATCAGATGAAGAAAAATTACTGGTAGGAACTGGAACACCAGCGTCACCGTCCAGTTACGTCGGTTCGGCAGCGACGTGGATTGAGAAGCTGATTTGAACCCAGTGGTGGCAGCATCATGCTGAGGTTCTTTTTCATTGCCAGTGGTATTGTGTTTTACAAACTGACAAACTCCAAATTATTTTGCTTAATCAAAAAAATCATCAACTGGGACAGGGAACGTCATACGTCTTAATTTTCTACTAAACACAAGCATCCAGGAACTTCAATTCAAACTCTTCTCGGCACCAGGATTTTGTGGGCCTCTTGGCCAACAGTTTAGACACCACTGAGTTAGATGACTGAAACTTGGACAGACATTCCCAACAGGATAATTACTCCAAATACATATCAAAGTAGTTACAGCAGGTTCACATTAAGCTTCTAGAATTACTTCTACCAACTCTGCCAAGACAAGTGGTCACATATCCAGATATATGTCAGGATCTCGTTAAAAATTAGGAGTTACAACTTGATAAGAGGCATGTAACCAAATATTAGTGGAGGCGTAAAGTATTTGAGCCCGTATGTTTAATTTTGAGCCTGTTTTGGCAAGAGAAATCAACCAGAAGAATCATTGCAGTTAAAAATTCACCCCCCCAAAAAAGCCCCAAATAAGACAATATATCTGATGAAAAGAGTATAACCTCCAATGTGGTAAAAAAAAAAAAAAAAAAAGGATTCTTATCTTTAAGGTGTTCTCAGTCATGGAAACTTGACACTGAGGAGATTTGGATATGTTATATAAATAATACATTTGGATTTGGATATGTTATATATATAATATATCTGATGAAAAGAGTATAACCTCCAATGTGGTTAAAAAAAAGGATTCTTATCTTTAAGGTGTCCTCAGTCATGGAAACTTGACAGTGAGGAGATTTGGATATGTTAAATAGAAATAGGGACTATGTAAAGACGGATGATAAGAAAAAAGAGGAACCTGAAACTGGTGGTTTGACACAGAGTCAACACACCTGATGTGTACCTTCTGTGGTGAACTGGCTTCCCTGTACCTTGACATGCAACTCCCATAAAACGCAACACGTTCAGTCAATACAGACCTCCACACCTCTGATTGGCCTATAAAGCATATAAAAAAAGCACGCCACTTTGCTCCGACATAATGGTCACGAGAATCACAAATGCAAGACCTAACAGGCTGTCATTTTCCCTGATTTGCTATTAGAGAGCATTATTCTGCCTGCAGCTTCTAACTTGTTTCAAACTGCACTGGTCTGTACAAGACTAACACATCAACTCCTCAAGTGCCTCACCGTGTTCCCGAGCTGCGGTGAATTTGGTGCAAGTGAGTTTCGTTTGAACTTATTTACCTCTTTAACGACCCATATAAATACATCTGCATTAGAAACCCCAACAAAAAGGACAGATACAAGCTGTGCAAGAAGAAATTGTGAAATGGGAGACTGACCACTTCCACAGCTCCCCTGTAGCCTAAGTGACCCGGATTCTGCAAGGATTTGACATGACAGAATTAATTCCAACAGGAAAGAGGAGGGGAGGTAATCGTTCACCAAAAGATCATTTCAGACTGGAAATCCGTTTTTTTTTTTGGTTGGGCCACATCTCTACCACAAAGGACCATATAAAAATTTTGGGAAAACATTTTTTAGGAGTTGTGTCGGTCCAACTCCATGGAAACCACTGCCAGAAAAAAACAAAAAAAAGGGACAACAAAGAGCACCAAGTGCCTTTCGGATTACAGGCTGGATCATTTCATAAGCACAAGTCGCATCTATCACGTTAGCCAGCCTGAGATTGGTCCCTTGTTTTACACCTACTCCCCAACTTGTCTCTATGATGGCCTGACTGGAGATTTCAAGGTATAACAGCAAAAGGTTGGATTTTGGTTTGCTAAACCAAACAGAAATGCCTTAAAATTTAGCAGCAGACTAAGTGAACACCAGACGATTCTTACGCGACAGTACACTAGATTTCAAAATTGCATATCTTTGATATTAAAAAAGCTTTGTCCAGAAGTGCGCAAAGAAATCAGCAAAGGATCGGAATCACACAATGCTTAAAATTTAAGACTTATTCTTTAGTTAGGAACTGACACAAAAGCTGTAAGAAGCTATTTGACTGTCACGTGGTCTTAAGAGGCAGCGTTATTTAGACCCAACACGTTTTTTATTCTGTGCGCAGTCTGGCGGGGTTGCACTGACCCTGTGTGCGCTTTTACAAGTTATTTTTGTGCGTGTGTGTGGGGTTTCAGAAATTGATGGTCTTACAGGACATCCCTCCCGCTTCGTCGCTTGTCCGACCGATACATTTTCTGCGCTCTTTCCAAGTGTCAAACTAAGACAGCAGGAGGAATAAAAAGTATTTTCTATAGTACAGATGTACGTTTGTGTACATGAGCTTATTGTTAGATTTTGTGGTTAGAAAACAAGCCAACACTTCATAGCTACCTTGAGAACATTTATTTCAAATTTCCATAGAAGTGATACCACCTGAAGTAAACATCAGTGGTTACCACAAAGACTACAGATTACTGCCAAGTTGGTCTGTTTCACAGTTTTAAACCAAACGGAAGTCAACCACAAATCTTTGATAATCTAATTTCTAGTTTTAACTGTTCCACAGCCTCCTGAGATGCAAAGGCAAAACAGAAGTAGGGCAAGTAGGTCTTACCCTTACCGTACTCTTTGTAGATGCCTTTGGCTCATTGCCAGGGTGTGTGGAACATTTGCAGATCAAGGATTAAATCGCGATCTGAACGAGGCAAAGAGTGTTTGTCCTAAAGGCCGACGAGAAACTTGGAAAAACTTAGAGAATTTAGGGATTTAGGTGAGGAATTTATTGCTGCATGTTATTGTCGTTTAGTCAACCCAAAACTGTTAACAAGGCAGCAATTTATTTGTTGTGTCTGTGAATCAATCAAAAATAATAAAGCAGGGACATCCCAAATCTTATATGTATTGGCTTTCTCCGCTCACTCCGATGGAACAGGAGCGAGTCGGTTCCAATATGAAAATGACAAAAGATTGCAGCCAGCAGCTCTATCAAAATGTACATATGGAGCGTGAGTTGTGTACAAAGACACCTTCAAGTAAGGAAAGATAAAATAAATAAATAAATAAATAAATAAAATACAGAAAAGCAGGCATTTTAAAGGGAGAGAGCACTTGAACACGAAGAGGCTGGGTTCGGAGGTGCTGGGAGGAGGAAAGCACAGATTCTCCGCTTTGAGAGAGGAATGTTTTGACGCTGTCACCCCCATCAGCACCCGCTCCTCTCCCCTACCCGTCCTCTCCCCCGCCAATCTCACACCTGATGTGTGGGGGCTGCTGGGAGCCGCATGCCAAGATGAATAACAACCGGCTGTTAGTCACGATAGCGCACGAACACACACGCCGCCTGTCTCTCCCCTCTCCCTCCCTCCGTCTCTCCCTGTCGTCTTCTTCCTCGCCTTCCTCTCTTTCTCCCTGACACACACAAACAGCGCTTTCCCCGTGATTTACGAACACATTGAGATTCAATTTCGCTGCTCTGTCTCTCTGTCTCTTTCACCCCGCTCGCCACAGCGCAACACTGACATTTGGGTTGAAGGTCACACCGCACATTCCACTCTTCCACGCTGAGCTCGTGACCTGTTATCAGCGTGGTCGCTGAAACCGAGGAGGTGGCAATATGCATGAACGCGTGCGTGTTCGCGTGCGTGTATGTGTGTGTGTGTATGTTTGCGCACAACTAAACCACGACCACAGAGGATTTTTTTCTTTTTGCCTGTTGGTCAATATCAGCTCGTAGCTGCAGATACAGTCAATGTTTGCAGATTGAGACAAATGTGCGGAGAACTCTATTGATTGGGGTGTTTATTGAAATGCAGCCGATGATGTTCGGGATTGAAGCGCGGCAATATTATATTTCTGATAAGCTTCGCTTCATTACATTTTCCTAAAAGCTAAATTTCTCAATGTTACACAGGAAATGAGGTCCTACATTGGTAATTTCGCTCAGGAAAAGTAGATTTCGGTATTAGATGCGGCAATTATCTCAGACGAACAGCTGCCACACATGGTACCAATTATTGGCGGTGATCGTTTTCCAGCGTGAGAGCAATTAAAACGTTGGTTAAGGTAAAATTACAAGTATTAGAGCTGCTCGTATTCAGGATTCCTAAACGGGATTACAGCAGAAATGAGTGACTTATAAGAAGCTAATGCCTTTGCCACCCAGGCAGACTGCAGTTAACATCAGTAAAGACTTAGTTCTTGGTATAATGAAAATAAAATGTGATCACCTCTTTGTGTCATCAGGATTTTGTGATAAGTTAAAGTTATTGACTAAAATGAGATTTTATAAGGTCCTGCTGCAGTGAAATCCTTGCAGCGAAGTTGACGGTCATTCCTACATCCTGACATTATAATTATTATTTATGCTGTTCTAAATGATTATTTTAGCAGTCTATTAGTTATTCTTAATGAGTAATAATAAAAAAATATTAGTAAATTGCCATAATAGCAGTGTTAGTAGGAGATGGATCTGGGTTAACATGTTCCCATCTGTGACTCCCTAACAATTACTCTTCTGAAGAGTAGAAAAGCAACTTCTGACAATAGCAGCTAACCTTTTAAGTCAACCTGGACAGGTATTACACAAAACTCTGAAATTATGCAAACGTAACAATAAAAAAATCAGAATGCTCTCAATGACGTTTTGTAAAAAAATGTATATTCTCCGGTTTTTAGTTTACATATTCATCTTCAGTCAACTTAATAGTTGAACTCTCACTTTGCATTTTCAGCACCTGAACTGCAAAGAACAAGCTAAAACATAGAAGATGCACTACTTAGTCTCATTATCGGTCATTTTGGTTTAATGGTTGAATTGCTATATTATATCATTTAATCTGCTGACAAAGAAAGAAACCATAAATCAACCATGAGCATCCTGTTGAGGGAACCAACTTCCTTTTAAAGGAACACTAACTGCTATATTAGCCACACACAGTGCCTTGCCAAAGTACTCAAAGCACATTTCCTATTTTGTCACTTGGCAACCATAAGCCTCAATGTATTGTATTTGAATTTGACATGACAGACCAACAGTAAACAGCATAAAACTTTGAGGTGGAAAGAAATGGTTTGCAGATTTGTTGTCTACTAAATATCTGAAAAAAAAGGGCAGGCGTTTATATCCAGCTGTCCTGTGAAGGCCTCAGAAGTTTGCTGCAGAACATCAGTGAACAAACAGTAACATGAAGGCCAGGTTGGAGAACCTGTCGCCCAGGAGAACCATTAGTTGTCGTGATCTCCACAAGTGGACGTTATGGAAAAGAGGCAACACGAAAGTGGGCACAATTCAACATCTTGGGTTGCGAGCAAAAATGATATGCGCATGGAAGAATTAACACAAAATCCTGAGGGGATTTCAGCATTATGAGAAACTCCATATCCTTGACAAAGACGATGTTTGTTCCCCTCCTCTCAGGCAGGAAGCCGCGGAGCATCAGCTGCTGAAGCAAAAGACTGAGAAATGGTTTTTTCACAGCTGAATTGTAGTGGAGCACTGCAGCGTTCCGCATTATTTCCTGGGTCATGTACACATTAGACATTCACATATCTGCTAGATCGGCAAAACACTTGGACCCACTGCACTTATATTGTAGGGATTGGTTGGGCGTGCTAGACTCTCCTAATATATTTCTGCCTGTCTTTGTTTTTTTTTGTTTTTTTTAATTTCTTTACGTATTGGTTGTTTCCCAGTCCCAAAATACTCATAAAATGCTCCATTACCTTGTCTAATGCAATTTAAATGTGTAGTATTTTCCGGTTATACCTTAATATAAACGACTGCGAATCTGATGGATTGATTTAGTCGACTCTTTTACCATACGAGATCAGGACCACCGATCAAACAAGATACCTAGAGTGCATTCCACCTGAGGTTTACAAATGCTTATCAAAATCTCATACACACCCAGTTCACAAGAAGTATAATAACTACCTCAAATCACTGATTATCAAAATGGATATAAAACAATCCAACAGTGCACCCATCCAATACACTCTGGACAAAACATCCAGAGATTAGTAGTACATTTTTTGGAATATGGCATGATCAAAACTGTAAAAGGTTAGAAATAAAAGGTTAAATGACTAGCACCCCATTTACTATGGTTTGTTTTGATTTTCACTCATTGGCACCAGTGTCACATTGGTCAGCCTTCCATTTCATGCCACATTTCTTTTGGCAAACTCAAGTAGACAGACATCAATCAAAAGTTAATGCCTGATCGTCCTAAAATTCTTAAAACCCTAGATATCTTGTCATTAGCGATGCTTAGTTGATAAAATGTTTCAATTACGTTCTTTAAACTGATCTTACTTCCCCTGAGTATTGACCACGGCACGGCACTTTTGCTTCCAGTGAGCAATAATTGTATTTTCAAATAAAATTACGAGTGATACATCTCATAATCCATTTGCGTAAAATCTCTGAATTAATTGCCGTAAGATATTTCTCCCGTTGGAAAATTGCTCACATCAACATCTGTCAAACACCGTCCATTACAAGTCTCCTGGGGAGAAAACACTTCAGTAAATGTATTGATGACAGCTCTACAAGCTGGCCAATCAATATCAATAACTCAACAATTACTTTATCAGTCACCGAGATTGGTGACTTTGAAAATTTATTTCACCGCGACGAGATTCCCGTTTTCATGTGGAAGAGTCTCTGCGTGCTCTTAATGTTCAGGTTTTACATATTCCACAAGGAATTAACGGCGTCCAAAACAGTAGCCATCATTTCTTTGATACCGTCACTAATCCTTAAAGCGAATTAAAAAGTTATTCACAGAGAGAATAAACAGTAACCTTGGTCAGAAATAACCCAGCAGGAATGCTTTTGTAAAATTTTCCGGTTATTAACATTAAGTGGTTAAGCCTCGCAAAGAGTCAGGCACTGAGCAGACCACCTGATTACACAGGCCTAATTTACAGAGCCCTAAAGAGCTTATAGCTAAAACTAGTCAACACTAATAATCTCAGTATTCAACAACAGTCTCAAAACAGAGGTTTGAAGACAACGTAAAGCGCTTTCCACTTGGGCGGTAGAGTAGAGACCGGCTTTTGGAGGCTCTGCTGTCTAGTCCCTCTGCCTCTCTGGGTGTTGACGAGACACCGGGCAGACACCGAACTCTGGGCTTCTCACAATGTGTTCATCAACGTGTGAAAGAAAGGGAATAAATAAATAAAAAATTCCGGCACAAACCAGAAAGGAGCACTGTGGGAAGGAACGTGTGAAAGAATGAATGAAAATCATGCAGTGAAGCACTTTGTAGAACCCAGCCACTGCTAAAAGGCGCCGTGCGCCATTTCCTTCTCCTGACAATAGAAGCCTGCCTGGTAGACGCTTGTGGCATATCGGAGAGAGATATGCTACAGGAATTCAAGCATGTACGAGCAAAAACAAGAAACAATTAAGCCTTTCAGTCTCGTGGTCTGTCATTTACAGCGTGCGTTTATGTGCTGCAGCCACCGGAGACCCTAAAAAAAAAAAGACAAGGGTACAATGGAAAGCAAACCCCACTTAGAGGTTTAAATTTTTATTTTTACACATGGTAGTACGCGGTCGACATAACTACTCTGACAGAACGTCAGTCAAACTGTTCAACAGAAACAGAAAGAATCTACAACAGCAACTCCATCGGAGAGATTACTCCTCTCAGCCACTTTAGCGATTCCTTCCAATTAAGCTAAGACCACCATTAAGTCCCACTAATGGCTAAAGTGTCTTGACAATGGCTGGATGGACCGCTGTCAAACTTGGTGCAGAATTCTCATAACTAATGACCCCTGACCTTTCATCTACAGTCACATGTGTTAGGTTTTACATTTGAACAGATGCATGCAGATTTGAAATAATTTACATATATATGTACTTCCTTATCCTTTCAATACTCTCTCGAAAATATGACCACACCACTGACATTGCTTCTCTGAATTACACTCTGCATTAGGACAGCTTAGGTTTTCAGTACAAAGTACAGCTCTGTGTATTCTAGCCACAAGTCAACATGTGGCTAGAATACACAGGATTCAACTCAGGATGAAACCTGTATGTTACCTTTTAGCCAAAGCCAGGCTAAAAACCACTTAGTAGTTGGGGGACTGAAGAATAGCGATGCTTTTATGCAAACCGAGGCAGGTAGGAAAACTGCAATTTACCGCAACTTGAGCTAAGTGACCGATCAGAGACACAAGCAACGGAAGCAATTAGGGAGATAAATACATTGCAATCGGTAATTAATAGGTGTGAAATGACCTGCAGTACTGAGTTAAATCTGCACATTTAATTAAAAAGATTAGATAAGTACACATTGTCATATTCGCCTCTACACTTAAGTCAAATTAAGTTTTTGGATTAAGTTACCCTCACATGCTGGCTTCTTGCGGAAGCCAGCATTAAAAATAATCAGTAACTCAACACTGTACCAGAAAGGAACAAAAACAAAAGATTTCCATCGAAACTGGACTCGGACCACCTACCCATGCACACTGGGTCTCCTCCAAATGTGTCAAATATCCTCCACCTCCCCTCTCCCCCCCTTGTTTGAGAGACCTTGTGTTAGACACCAAACTCCACATTTCTCACAATGAAGCTCACTGATGTGATGCATGTGTGTATGTGAGAGTAAGTAAAGAGTGGGAGAAAGAGAAAAGCGTCGCACGAACAGAATAACAAGTGTGAATGAGCGTGTGAATGAATGAACGAGTGGCGCCATGTGAAGCACCGTTTAGAATCTCGCCAAGGTTAAAAAGGCGACGAGTGCAATTTGCCGTTGTTGTCTCTGCAAAGGCAAAAATGTAAAATATGCTTCAGCCATTCAGGAATACCTGCAGAAAGCAATAAATTAAGGAGCCTTGTCATCATACTGTCAGCCTGCGCGCCTGCAGAGGGAAAGCTTCTCGGAATGCTCTGGAGAAAACCTGATCCGGCTCTTTGCAGATGCACATTCAAAATGCATTGTATAGGTGACCCTTTAACTTGTATTTTTTGTTTAAGGGAAACACAGATTGTTGCAGGAGCAATGTTTTGTAAAGGTGACCTGTCCACTGCATACTCCACCTGGTTGTTTAAATGTGATTCTTTATCTCTCTACTTTATCTCTCTATGTCTTTGCACAAGTATTCATACAATGTTAATGTTAAAATCAATTTTTTTGATATTTATATCATGTTGTAATGTTGTTCCCTCATCAAAAATGTACCTGGAGTGTTGCTGTGATTCTTTTATGTATTTTAATCTCTCTCCAATGCTTCCACCACTCAATCCTTCAGACTAGCCAGCAGCAATTAGCAAACACCTGGTGGAACTGCACATCTGCTGAGTTCATTATGTGAGCTACTCATCAGTCCTGTGCTACGACAAATGTTTCTAAACGCTTGAAAGAAGAATGTTGATGTGATGACACGAAGGCGGAGTTTCAGAAAGACCATGAACTTCTTAAAGAGACAGAGCCCAAATTTCAGGGTGTTAAATTGCAACGTCAAATTTATTTTAAGTCAACATCACTTGGTGGTATACTTCTTGTACTAAAGTAAACCACTTTTAGCACACATTGTCACTCATATGCTTGAGTGATAAACATATGATTGTTGGTATAATCATATGTTTTCCCAGAAGAAGGTGACACGCCATTCCACTCTCAAAACTTCTCCAGCGTTTTCTTTTTATAATGCTGTTTGTTCACTAATGTTCTCTAGCAAACCTCTGAGAACAGCTGGATCTACACTGAGATTAAAGTACACATTGGACTCTAGTTACTAATTAGGTGGCTCCTGAAGGCAGTTGTTTGCACTGGATCTGATTTAGGGGTATGAGAAGAGTACAAACGCACAGCAGAAGTTACAGATTTTTACATGCAAAATAACAAAAAAAAAAAAAGACTAACTGCGAAATACTTTGAGGTTGATGTATACACAATGAGGGGTCTAACATTTAGTCAGACCGACTTCCATTTTGAGAGCTCATCTTTGTGCACATCCTGCGTTTTGCAGCAACAAAGCGTTGCTACAAAACGAAACTACACAAGCATGTTTGTGTGTGTGTGCAGTTCCTGTACCTGCAATCCAGTTGGACTCAGCAGACTCCACCACTCCTTATCCAGGCCAAAAACAAAGGCATTGGCCAAACCATGGAGAGGTGCTGAGAGGACGTGGAAAAGGGTGAGAGGGAACGAAGGTTCCTCAGGGTAGAAGGCATTATGGAGTCTGGTGGAGGAGGACAGGACAAGACACACAGGGAAGTGCTGAGTTGTAATGTTAAAAAGTTTTAAATAAAAGAAGCAACCTGCAGGAGAGCTAAAGAGGTGAAGACGAAGTAATTAAAGGAGAAGAAAGACAGCTACAGGACGAGGAGGAAAAAAGAGCAAGAGGCTGATAGAGCAACAGAAAGCAAGGCAGAGGACAAGTGAGTGACAGAGTGAGGGACAGGGTGAGAACGAGAGGTAATGAGAGCAAGTGGCGGAGGCAGAAAAAGAAGGAGCAAGAGAGGGAAAAGGGGAGGGTGAAAGAGCGAGCGAGCTTTATATCAGCGTTTAAGAGCCCATTAGGCAGCGTGAGACGGCTGGGCTGACACATTCTTGGCTGCTGCTCCGACAGCACGCAGCACTTTACAAGGACGGGGAGATGTGTAGCGCTCGACTCGCTTCCTCTCCTTCTCACCACTTTCTCTCAGCTCCGTTTCCACCTCTCCACCTCTCCAGACCACAGTTTCAGCGATGCATCTCCTCTCATTACCACACGCTAATTTCTTGACCTATCCTCTGCAAACACTCCGTCTCCCCTGCGCGCTCGTGTTTAACAGTCGATGTGTGTTTTTATTTTCAAAGACGAGGATCGCGTACGTTTCCCCGCCTGCCCCCCCCCATCCAACATTTTAGTTGTGCTTCTGTCCCTGCGAAGACGGGGTACGACAAGATGGGGGGTGGAGGGAGCATTATTGTGAGATGCTGCGGAGAACTAATAGCCGTCTCCGCGAACAATGCTGCTCAGCCATTAACCCTGGATTAACCCTGTATTAGCACTGCTCGCTGGGTTAGCCTGCCACTAATGTCTTTTATTGATCTATTAGCCGGAGAATCAAACCGTGTGCGACTCATGGCATTTCCTGCATGCGCCGTTGTTCAGGGGTTGGGTGTGCTCCCGGATCTAAGTGGCCACAGCTGTTGACCTCTGGGGTCGGGGAAGTTATCCTCAGACCGCCTGCGTCCCCGCCGGGGAAGGAAGACACCAAACCAAACATTTGACAGAAAAGCAACACTGTTGTATTGTGGTTACAAGGTGTTACGTGAGACTCTGCAGTCACTCATCTCGACTGGCTGACAGCCAGAAAAGAAGATCTGTTTCCTTTTTCTGTGATAATGATTTTTTTTTTTTTTTTTGCGTCTGTGAAATCTTTGGCAATAACACCATTGTTGGGTTTCAACTATCCTCCCCATGAATCATATCATAACCGTGTTGCCAACATTGTGACATCTCTGGAACCAGCCCCACATGAGCACGAACAAACAACCAGTCCTTGCAGCTGCAATTACATCAGCAAAGCTACAAAACACAACTTGCGCACACCAAGTTTTGAGCCCACACTCCGTCCAAAACGTTTCCTGCAGCAGTATCATTCATTGCGACACAACTTCAGACTTGGCTGGAAGGCACATTTCCCACCGATGAATTGTCATTTCATTCTGTTCCCTACTTCCGTTTTATACGAGTGCATGTGAGCCGCTGCTTTCACAATTATTCTTCTTTCTAAACGAGTTCTTTCCAGAACTATGGCCAAAAACAAAAATTGATCAAATCTCACTAATTATTTAATTTGATGGTATTTTATTTTCTGAAAACTTTGAGCCACACCCCATCGAATTGGTTCTGATTTTTTGTCTGGGCCACTTGATTATGATGAAATGTGACAGAATAAAGCCCCAGATCAAGCCAGAATAACGGAGAAGGACATACAGCTGGTAGATATGATTTACCGGAGTCGTAAAAACCCATCTCCTTACAGTATACTACGAAGATGATACAGCTGCATTACATTAGGAAATCATGCTGCATGTCAAGAAATATCGGCTGCAATTAACCCACATTTTCCACACTCTCCTCTGTTTTCCATCACCGTGATTTCTTCACCACTTTCCAAGCCTTTGCGCCAACCTAATGTTTGTCAGGTTTCGTCACTGGGTGCAGCAAGAGTCCATCCAAACTGACCAGATCTTCATTTGCATACACCGCATTATTGCGTGTCACTTGAAATACTATATTGTGTGTCACTTGGCAATATAGCATCAAAACTGTCCTTTGCAATTGTAATATTGGACAGAGTGATACAGTGATGAGCATGATGAGGATAGAGGCTTGGTGTATTGTAGAGAAATGGAATCAAAAACAGACTCTTTATATCTGTGGTTGTCAAAGCCGATGTGAAACTGGCTAAAGTTTAAGACTGCAAAAAACCCAACAGCAAACAGTTTCTACGTGACTAAATCGTATAAAGTTCCGAGACAAAGGGGTGAAATGACCAACACCTCTTCAATATCCATCCTTTCAATTATTCAAAAGGTAAAATTAAGAATAGAAACCCATCATCAGGACTTAAACTCAACCTACGAAAGAAATTCCAAAATATGTATCTGGAAACAAAAGGGCCCCTCCTTGGGCTGCCACCTTATCGTGGTGGAGGGGTTTGTGTGTCCCAATGATCCTAGGAGCCATGCTGTCTGGGGCTTTATGCCCCTGGTAGGGTCACCCAAGGCAGACAGGTCCTAGGTGAGGAACCAGACAAAGCGCAGCCTGAAGACCCTTATGAAGAAATCAAACTTTGAATCTGGCGTTCCCTCGCCCGGACGCGGGTCACCGGGGTCCCACTCTGGAGCCAGGCCTGGAGGTGGG
>CAEGAF010096056.1:0-18561 GCA_903067075.1 Micropoecilia bifurca | reverse complement strand
GAAGAAGAAGAAGAAGAAGAAGAAGAAGAAGAAGAAGAAGAAGAAGAAGAAGAAGAAGAAGAAGAAGAAGAAGAAGATTTGACGGAAAAGGTTCTGCGCCGAACCGAAAACCATGTGAAATGGACGCAGGGAAAATGGATTATCGAACCAAGTGGAAATATTTACTCTAATATGGATTATGACCACGAAACAGTAAAGGTAGAACTGATTTTTTGATTTTGGCTTCGTGAAATGAGCTTTTTCCTTTTTTCTTCTTTAGCTGCTGGTTCAGTGAGTTTTCCTGGTGACTGGTATTGTTGGAAACAGCAGAGCTTCGGCTTTATTTTGATATATAGTTTTTGTGTATCGGGCCTCGTTGATCTTTTGTTGTTACGTTTTTTACCGGCTATGCCTCGTTAGCCTCGTTAGCGTATAATTGCGTTTCTTTTTATCAATCTGCTTAGTGTTCAATCTGGGTGTTGTTGAGGTAGAAATTATTGTTTCTATCATTTAGAAGAGCCTTTTCCCTTTACGTGGATATGCAATATGCCTATATTGATAAATGTATAGCAGGTGTTTTTAATTGATCTTTTTGGGACAAGCGCCGAGGACCCAAATTTCTTCTAGCGAAGAAGTTTCTTATTTAGGAATTTTAATCTCTAAAGACCAGAAGTTTAGATGCTCATCTAATTTGACACCAATTATACTGAAAACCAAAATAAAGTGAACCAGTGGCTTCAGAGAGACTTATCTCTAAAAGAAGAGTGTTGATTACTAAAGGAGGAGGTTTATCTGACTGACATCTGCTGCTTTTACATTTAGACAACAGAATCTGTAAAGATATTGATCGTATGCTTCTTAATTTTATATGGAAAAATCGTACACACTATATCAGAAAAATTGTTATTATGAATAATTATGAATCAGGTGGGCTTAACTTTCTGGATTTCCCTACCCTAAATAACACATTCAAAATTAAATGGGCTTCCTTAAGAACCCAACCGCTATCTGGAACCTGATACCAGATCACATTGTCTTGCGCTTTTGCTTTCTAAACAGTAATTACAATGTTGAGAAATTTCCTGTAAAACTCATCTTTCCATAAGCAGGTGCTCTTAGCGTGGCTCATTTATAAACATAACTTCTCACCTCACAAATATCTCATCTGGAACAACAGAGCTTCTCTCTCAGCAGGGATTTGAACTTGTGTCTTTATTTACTTCAGCAAAGCTCACAGTTTTTACCAAACTCTGTAGCTTTCTGTCTAAATCTGCTCCTTAGTCACATCTTTTCAAGGTTGGTGCTGCCTCTAGTGGTGTGAGGTGGAAACACAGCTAATATAACTTCATTGCTAAATCAGAACCACAAAGTCTTTATTATTTATTATTAATTTTTCATTCTCTTAAGAATGTAGAGATAAATAATCTAAACCTTAAAGTGGTTCCAGTTTCTCTCGATGGCCAACCTGTTGAAACTGTGGCTCATTTTAAATACCTTGGTTTGTTCCTGGACACTCAGATACACTTTACTGAAAACACTGACTATATTTTGAAGAACTGATCTCAGAGACTCTACCTTTAAAGAAGACTTGGTGAAACTGGTGTGAAACAACTACACTCTAGTTGGGTCACCTCTATGTCTTGGATTTGGGGGGGGGGGGGGGGGGGATCCTATTTTATTTATCACTATAGAAGGTTTCAGTGAATGCGCATATGAAACTGGTGGGTTCTGTACCTCAAAAAAGGTTAAGAACCTCTGCTTATTGACTCTCCTGTCTGTCCCCTTTCTGTTTTCACATAATAGTATGATCCCACATCCTCACATATGATTGGTCAAAAGACTGCCATGCTAATCAAAACAAAGTTCTGCTGTGAGCAGAAAGAACTCAATGGACGTTACCAAGCTCCGCCCAGAAATGCCCCTTAACCTCCCATGTGACTTCATGTCTCACAAACAAAGTCCTGCATTGCTTAGTTTCTATGTGTAATTTCATTTAGACGCAACTCTACAGAGTATTTCTCAGTCGATTAGTTTAGCATTTCTGCCGGATTTTCACAAAATATCAGCCACGACATGAACAGGGGAACCAACAAGTTCATGTCATCATTTTTGGACAACGTCATGGTGTTTTAGTCACGATGCCTCCAACATTGTGGTGTCACAGCTAAATGCTCCAGTCGATGAGGAAAACAGCAGATCCTCAGCATAAATATAGACAAGATCACTGGCGCCTATTGTTCTTGCAAGGCTGGGTAAGTCAGACATTCATGGTTTAGGGTGATTTTTGTTGGCAAAGGGTCGAATGGGCTGATACACAGTACTCAGTGGCTAACATGATTACAGTTTAGTAAAAAGCCTTTTCAGGTAAAATAAAATCTTTAATGTATGCATCTCCCCAGTATTTTGCATTATACAGCACAATCTAGTACCTATTTTTCATTTTTTCCCTTTTATTTAACCAGGTGAAACCAAACTGAGATCCAGATCTCCTTGAAAGAGCTGCTCATTATGGCTCTTGGCGACTGCCAAACAAACCGTGTTGCCAAGCAGCTGATTAGGGGATCATTGTTGACGTGCCAGCTGATCAAATCAAAGCTGCATTTAAGATTGTTTTATTTGCATCGATATCTCTAATATCAAAGGCAGAATATCAGTGAACAACAGACATCCATGTCCAAAGCAGCATAAAAACGGATCCACAAGTGTAAACAATGATCAGAGACGAAAATTATTCAAACTTAAAGCAATCAGCAGAAAGTAGATTTGTCCCATCACTAAAGTCACCAAGTGAGCAACAGGTGGTTATAGTCACTACCAGCACCATGTGATCCAGGTCTAAGCCTATCCACTACAATAGTGTTGCCATGGAGATTAAAGGATTCCTCAAACATGCATGAAAAAAATCAAGGCAACGCTGATTTTTATAAAGTAATAACATTATAACCTTTGACTGAAAGTTCATAAAACCGGCCTTTTAAACTCCTTCACTTGGTTTTTCAGTTATAGACCCTGGAGGTGGATTTGGGTCCATTTAGTATTTACAAATAATCCACAGCAGGTCAGCTGGTTTGGATAAATCAGTTTTATTTAGATATTCAGATCAACATCTCCTTCATGCCTGAGTGTTAACAGTCATTATTCATAAACATCAATAACACTGAAATGGTGAAGCTGGTCTGTGATCTTTGAACTGATTCTACACTCACCTCAAACAGAGCAGAGTTAATAACTCAGAGTAAAATAACACAGTTTCATTAAATATGAGCTGGATGGGAAGATAAGAGCAGAGCAACAAAACTCTACAAACAAACAAACTAATAATGTAAACAAGCTTAGCTGCATTTGCAGTTATAGTTACACTGATTTTCATAGATGTAAATCATAACCAAATAAAACAGCAGAATACAAAAGGCACAAATTGATGCAGAACAATAAACATTTTAAACATATAGAAAAAAGATGAACCAGCACCTCCCAACCCCATTAAGGGATAAGGGTGTAAGAAAATTGATGGATGGATGGATGGATGGATGGATGGAGAAAAAAGATGAGGTCTGAAAACTGCTTTACTTTTTTTAAAGGTTTTATCAGCTCTTGTGGCCTTTATTTGATAGTTAATTGACAGGAAAGTGGATAATGAGAGAAGAGAAGACATGGGGCAAAGGTCACCGGTCTGGGAATGGAACCTGTGACGGCCTATTGAGGACTGAGGTCTCCGTATGTGGGTTGTGTTTAACCCTTGAGCCACCAGAACTCACCAACACTGCTTTACTTTTAATAAATATAAGAAAAAACAAAAAGACATGATACTTTATTAAATGTTGAACTGATTTTACTGTATTTTTACATTGTTAGTCACCATAAAATTGCATCAGTCAAAACCTGCAGCATGAGCACAAAAACATGCAAGTTGCACCTGACTTCCAGACACAGAACCAGCAAAACTACACAAAAGGGACTTTTAGTTTGTAAAATATGATACATTATATTATACCCAGTGAATTAGACCTGGGTAATTCAATCATGTCTTCACAACTAAAGGTAAGGCAGGTAAAGTAAGGTCACTTTATCTATAAAGCACATTTTCAGAAACAAGGCAATTCAAAGAGCTTTACAACAGCAGCATTCATAGATGAGGATCTCTACTGGAGGTTGCCTGGGACACTTATGCAGTAAACTGACAGACTGACCCTATCTGGACACACACTGAAGGAAAACCCACTGATCTAAAAATAGTGGAAAAATCTGCTGCTGTCCGCCTCATTAAAACATTATTTAAAAAGTAGCATTGACCTGTAACCTTTGCATGCATCCCTGCTGGACCAGGATGTTGGAACCATCTACTTGGCATGTCAGCAAGTTCTGCAATGGTCTAATCAAAGTTCAGCTATAGAGTCCTGATATAAAGAAATATTTTTTACAGATTAAGGTTTTATTGACTGGCTGAAAAAATATGTTCTTTCACTGAATTTTATTGATGAATTTTAGGATGCAGTACAGCTGAGTGAATTTCTCTGTACTACATAGTGAACTTCTGTTTGGAAGTGACTCATTTTGCTTTGATGCTAGAACTGCATCATTTAGCCCCTAAACTGTCACCTTCAAAAGGTTTACATGTAAGTCAATGGGTCCATGACTACAGCTGTGTCCTGTCAGACAAAGCTTCAGGATGTAAGTTTTATAAAACAAACATGAACAAACTACATATTTATTAAAGCTGCTTTTCATAACAGAAACTGACTGACTTAGATACTGTAATTTATACAGAAATACTGAACAATTTGATCCATTCTCCTCCAGGAGGATGAACCAATCTCCATCATGTTTGATTGTCGCTCAGGATTTTAATACGGAAAATATTAAATTTCATTTGTTTGGGATTTTTTTGTGAAGAAAGTTATGGTGATGGCCAATGATCCATAAGTCTATCAGCGATGCAATGAAGGGAGGAAGCAGCAGAGCTGCGTTAAGGAAGAGGGCGGTCTCTCTCTCTCTCTCTCTCTCTCTCTCTCTCTCTCTCTCTCTCTCTCTCTCTCTTTACTCTAAGTATTACAGTCAGACAAGAAATACGTCAAATGAACGAGAGAAACAATGAAGGAAGCAAGTCAGACTCTGCTGCTCTGTAAGTTCATGGCTGCTGATTGATGTAATGATTGATACTGATTATTGATGATGATGGTGATGATGGAGAAACAAGTTAGACTGAAATAACATCGTAAAGCGTAAAAGCTAAAAGCTAAAAATACATCATCTTAATTTGCGAAGTAAGTACTAAATTGGACTTAAAAAACTATTAAAAAGTATTAAATTATCAAAAAGATTGAATTTGAGGCCTGTTGGACAATCTGCTACTTGATCAGTTTTATATCATAGCTTTACTTTGATAACTGTTTAAATGTCTGTTATCTGTAGGTCTAAGTTTCCTGCTGGGCTGCAAATTAAACCAAGGTTAGTAACTTTTACTTTTCTTTATTCACTGTTATAGTGATAAAGTGTTTCAGAGTTTACTCAGAAAGAGATAATAAAACAGAAAAATATCTGTGCTGTTTATGTGGATATCTTGATTTAAGATTTGAATGACTTTATTAATGCAAAAAATAAAAAATTATTATGAATCATTGATTTTATCTCCGGTCTCTCCAGCTGCTCTGACTGTGAGTCCCAGCAGATCTCAGTTCTTTAAAGGAGATTCTGTGACTCTGAGCTGTGAGGATGGAGGGACAGTGAGGAGAAACACAAGCAGAGGAACCAGGAAGCCATGTGGAGATGATGGATGGGGGAGATTATATGGTTCTACCTGTAATATTAGCACCTTGTACCCATCAGACTCTGGTGTTTACTGGTGTGAGTCTGGATCCTCCTCCATCAGCAGCAGCATCATCCAGCTCTCTGTCTCTGGTAAGATCAGACTGTGGAGTTAGTGTTGCTGTGTGTAAATGGATGAGATGCTGTAGTTTGTCTCTGTGTTGAGGTGGATCAGTGATCCTGCAGAGTCCTGTCCTCCCTGTGATGGAGGGACATGACGTCACTCTGAGCTGCAGAGCAAAGAGTCCAGCCCACAACCTGCCAGCTGCTTTCTATAGAGATGGATCCTTCATTGGTCATGAAACTACTGGAAACCTGATCATCAACCAGGTGAAGAAATCAGATGAAGGTCACTATAAATGTAACATCAGCAGCTATGGAGAGTCTCCATCCAGCTGGATCTCTGTGGAAGGTCAGAACTGCTGATCTTCATTACTTTAAATTGAATTCATAACATTTAATAATTTATTAATATGAAGTAATTTTATAAATATCTCTTTTTCAGAAAAACCCACAACCACCTCAACTACCACCACAAGCACAAACACCTCTTACTCTCCATCCACTCCTCCTGCTCCTTCCTTCTCTTTTCTTCCTTCCGTCTTGTTTCCACTTGGATCTTTATGTCTGGTGGTTCTACTGGTTCTACTGGTGAAGAGACATCGTCACAAGTTAAAAGGTGATCAAAGTTCTTGATTCACAAATAGTTTTCAACACAATTTGTAAATCAGTACAGCATTAAAATAAAAAGAGATATCTCTCCATCATTTACTCATAAAACTGAGCGGTTTCCTGAAGCAGTGCATTGTGGGTAATCTCTGTTTCTTCCAGCTGGTAAAGGAAACGACGTCACTTACAGCGACATCCAGATAACTGAGCTTCATCAGCAGAGAACCAAAGGTGAGGATGATGATGAGGATGATGATGATGATAAGTTGAACAGAACTTCAGAGATCTGAAAACATCCACAGTAAACATTAAACATTAAACAGTAAATTTTCCTCTTCAGTCCTTATTAATCCTGATCTTATATTTTCCTCCATGTTTCTGGTTTTGCTAATTTTATTCAGTCAGTTTGTTGTTGGATCTCCAGACCCTGAATGAATGAGGTGATCTGTTGCCATGGTGACAGTTGGAAGGTGATCTGTTGCCATGGTGACAGTCAGTAGGACCAGAACCGAGCGGCCATGTTGGTCCGTCTCTGTCTCAGTCTGTGGTTGTTCTGCTAACTGACTAGCTGCTCTGTGGTCGTCCAGCTTCCTGTTTCTGATCAAAACGTTTCCTGTCACACAGAACATGACAGTGTGAGTTGAGCCCATCAGGACAACAGAAACAAGAGGAAGAACTTAAACATCTTTAGAAGCTACACAATTATATATAACTATTTAACAATATAAGCTCAGTTAGAAGCTAAATGGTTTCATTAATGTATAGAATGAGCTTATTTTTGTTAAGATTATTTATAAGGTAAAAGTTATACGCTAACATACTGTATTTGGTTAATTTTCTTAAATTGAATTTCATCTCAATAAATGTATAATTTTAGTGACATTCACAGCGGCAGGTTTTTGGATCCTCCTTGAAGGGGAGAAAATACCAACTTGTACCAGATACATCACAGTATGTAGGTCAGTCACTTTCAACAACAAACCCTGTGCAGCTCTCAGTTCCTTCAGGACTCCAGATACCTTCTGTCTACTTCTGTCACCTACAGTCTGTCTACTTACAAAGTCTGGTTCATACATGGAGATGTGAATTAACTCTGATTCTGATCCAAAAGTGAATTCGGCTCCTCCAAACATCTGCCTGGGTTTGGTTGAAGTGACCTCTGGTGTGGTTCAAATATGTGAACGCCAAGCGGACCAGAGACGCTCCAAAAGCAGGAAGTGGACCACAGCACAGGGCCTTCTGATGAATCCAACCAAAGCTAACATGCTAGCTTGATGCTACCTGGCTAAAGGTCTCCTGGTCTTTAGCCAAAGACTAAAGAGAAAATCCTCCAACCGCTAAAATCCTCCATCTTGTTTCCATCTGGTGAAGAAGGAAATTGCTCTCAGTGTCTTCAGAGGTTTTAGTGTCGTTTCCTTCAGTGGTTCTTGAGACGTTTCGTTCCTCTACCTTCTGTTAAAGGCCTGCAGATGGTTCATAGAGTTTAGGTCTGATTGGATCTTCAGCCGTTCAGCCCGTTTCCCTCTGAGCCTTTAGCGTCGCTCATCATTGAGATGTGGTTATGGTCATTATGTTGGAATACTGTGATAAAGTTTCTGAAGGGAGGGTCCAGCACCCTCATCATGACACGGCCACCACAGTGCTTCACTGTAGGCCAGACACAGGCCATAGTTTCTGGGTTACTGTTGTTCTCCTAACCTGATTACTGCCACACACTCCACACCATCTGGACCAAGTTTCTCTAGGACCTCAACAGTTGATTTGTTTGTCTGTATCATCTTAAGAAGAGACTCGTTCTGAGTTTACAATGATGCAGACCAGTGTAATGTGATGTGTAATAAATGGCCTGAGGACTGACTGCATGTCCCCCATGTTTAGCTCCACTTAAAGGTCTGAAGGAGTAAAAATAGTCAGATTGTTCCTGTAGATCTAGCTTTTAAACTTCTTATGCTGCTTATCTTTAAAACAGCAGCTCAATTTGAGTTTTAGCAATATTAAAAGAAAAAAATATTAAATTTATGTGCAATGTCCAAGTAACTTTCATGCCTATCATCACTGATTACCCCAATAAATCACAGACATTATCTCTCCATAGAGACAGTTACAGTCAATCAGAGGATGTGTGTGTCTCTGGTTCCTCTGGTGTGTTTTCTTCACCCTTTGCTCCAGTTCCCCTGCGTGTGAAAGCAGCTCAGCTCTTGCTCTGGAGGTGTGGGTGGTTTCTGCATGGTGGTCTGCAGAGCTGCATGTCTCTGCATCCGAGGCCACAGAGTGTCTGTTTGATCTGAAACGTGTCGACTTGGACTGATTTAGCTGTGAGACTCTGTGGTCTCAGTGTTTCCCACCTGCTGGTTTCACTTGTTAAAGTTTATAACAGACTAAACAAAGTGTTAATGATTAAAACATTCATCTTATGGCTGATATCATCTCTATGTATCTTACAGAAAGTCCTTCATCTGCCATCTACTCAGACGTGAGAACAGACGGGGTCAGTTATGGACAAATCAACATCAGGACCAACAGAACCAACAGAACCAGAGGTAGAACAGCTGCTGGTTAATGTCCTGAATAATCTATAGATGATCAACATGACTTTATGTGGAGTATTTAGATTCTCCAGTTCTCTAAACATTCAGTGAACATTAAAGCTCAGGAGTAAAAAGCTAAACTTCAGACGATCTTGAGGCTTTGATGTTCTAGATAAAAATACCTTCATGTGATGTAATGACCTCTGACCCCACTGAGGTGCCTTAATCCAATGTTGGGCATTGCTACTAAAAGTTGGTTGTTCCACTAACACCAGAGTCCTGCACCAACATCATGATATGTAATGGAAGCTGAGGTGACACTTTATTGGATGTGCATAAGACTGACATGACATCTATCATAAACATGAAGAGTCTTTATGAATGTTTATGACGGTCATGAAGTGTCATTTGGTAAATAATGACACTTTTAATGCAAAGTTGCTCTAAAAGTTGCATTGAAAGTCCATTAAAATGCCAACTTTGCATGATTGTGTAAATTGTGATAATTTAATGTCAAGTTGGCATTTTAATGGACTTTTAATGCAACTTTTAGAGCAACTTTGCATTAAAGTGTCATTATTTACTGAATGACACTTCATAAACATTCATAAAGACTCTTCATATTCATGTTATGTCATGTTTATGACAGTGTCATGTCAGTCTTATGCTCAGCCCTTCTAATGAAATGTTACCAAAGCTAATGCTCTAAATTCAACCATGTTGGCATCATCCATGTGTTAGTAAGACAACACAGCATAACTCCATCTATAGAATCAAATATTACACACATACCTGGATACTCTGGGCTTTAGGAAGTTATTCTCTTTGCTAACTGTTGCTAATGAGACTAATTATGGGATGGCTTCAGTCAGCCAGCATGGAGGACATTAAGGCTCTGATTGAGAAACAGACTAGAAGCAGATACTCTGAGTAAACCTGCTCAGCTCTGGGATCCTCTGGGTTTTAGTTTCAGATCAGCAGATCTGAACTAAGAAACTCAACTGAGTCAAGTTAGTTATGAAACATGAACAGAAGAAGCTCTGATCAATGGAAGCTGATAATATGATCAACTTTCTTGTTTCTGCTTTAGTTGCTGCTTATAAAAACTCACATCAACACCATGTTTCAGCAGGCAGAGGATGTTTTCCTGGGGTTTTTCCAGACCCATGTTCTCTATTTGCATCTATTGGTAGAGGAGCTTTACTAAGGATGAAGAGGCTGATGGTATCTTGGTGTGACGCTCATACCTGCTGTGGTGATGGGGGCTGGTTGGGTGGCTTCATGTTTCATGTATGTGTTGAATCACGTTGCTGCCGTTGGCCATGTGTTTGGACAGATCTCTGCATCTCCTGCTCTGCTTACAGGGCATGCTGGTGCTGCTGGACTGAAGGGGTCCAGCCTTCCTGGATCTGAGGCCTCTGGTGTTTTATTGGTTTGGTGGTGAGGATGGAGCTGATGGTGGCTGATGTTGCACCAGCAGCCATGTTGTACGGTAGAAGAGATGATGATGGCCGTCTGCCCTGGGTGTCATCCTGGTTCTGGTTCTGATTCTGTAGCTCGGTGGCATCTGTCCTGTTGTGTTTGTAGATGGTGTCACAGAGGGCATCTGCCTGGACTCCCAGTGTCCATGTGATGGGCTGTAACTCCCTCCAGGCAGGCTGAGTGTTAAACTCACTGTCTGTGTTTTTATTGGCTCTCAGAGGACAGAGCTCTCTTGTAGGATCCTCCCTATTTTAAAAAATATATTCCTGATTGTTCTGGTCTTTCTGTCTCTCTGGACGGTTCTTTACTGGGTCCATGTGGATCCAAGTGGATAAACAGTTCTGGCCTTAGAAATGGATTTGCAGACTTTAAAGGCTGATGTCACTGACTTTATTCTGCTCTTCCTTGTTCAGTGGAATTAAATATTATAATTAGATTCATGAGATCTTATGACCTGCTTCATGTCGTCAGACATGTTCTTCTTAAATTATCTATTGATTTTACAGCTCAGGCAGTAATAATGTGTAGATATGACTGATTAAACTGAACTCTGCTTTCTTCAGAATATAGTTATTAACAGTTAAATTGGGTTTTAATTAGAGAAACAATCATTTTTTCCATGTACATTTTATAAATGACCTCATGAGGCTCAACGTTCCCATAACTCTGACTGACCTGCTGATCATTTATTTTCTTCCAGAGGTTCAACCAGACACAGACATCATCTACTCTTCACTGAGGTAGTTCACCAGTCTGACCTCTGACCTCCAGCTGCTGCTTCACATTCAGTTATTTTATTGTTTCAGCCGATCATCTGACTTTAACATCGTTTTTCTCTGGATGTTTAATAAAATGTTTCTTTCTCACAGTTTGTTCTCCAGTGAATTATTACTTTTTCATCTCGTCTGTTTTCTCGTCTGTTTTCTCGTCTGTTTTCTCGTTCTGGTCTCTGTGGCTTCAGAGCCGATAGATCAGATCTGAAGTTTTCCTGTTTGCTCATCAACCATCAGCAGCAACAAGCAATAAACCAAAACCACAGACTGAAAAAGGCTTCAGTGGAAACTGCAGATAATAACCAGAGTGTGTGTGTGTGTGTGTGTGTGTGTGTGTGTGTGTGTGTGTGTGTGTGTGTGTGTGTGTGTGTGTGTGTGGGCAGCTGACAGCGTTTCTTTATTAAACCAATCTGTCTTCATGTTTCAGGAGGTGTTACATCTAAATGTGTCCCCATCAAATATCTCACCTTTATTTTTATCTGGTCTCTGGCATCATCGATGGCTGGAGGCCTGCAGCCTCTAGTTGTGTCTCTTATTAAATGGTTTATCTGTCTCACTAGCAGTCAGGCTCTACTGATCCCTGCTGAGGAGCTCAGATTGGATCCGTTCTAAGCATCTGTTCAGTGATGGGGTCAAAGGTCACATAGTGGCATCGTGATGCAGAGCTGTGTATCAGATCATTAGCAACGACAGGCAGGACTTTCTTAAAGAAATGTATGGGTACGACATCCAGACAGCAGGAAGTGGAAATTAATTGACTTATAATTTCCTCTAGGGTTTTATAATTAAGTAGTTGAAATTGGGTCATTGTTCCTGCATTTGTTTTGTTTGGGCCCAGCAGTGATACTGGCTAAATAGGCCAGATTTGTGTCATTTATGCAGTTTCCCACCAGCAACAATTGTTGCCTAGAATAAAACATTTTCACTAACATAACCAGCATAACATGTAATAATTCATAAATATCATGCATTAGGGACGTCCAAGGATTGAAATGCATGGACTTATTTTGCAGGACAAAAGCAGCACTTAAGTGAGCTGTGGTGGCCCAGGGGCAAAGCACAACCCACATATTGAGGACTTAGTCCCCATGCTTGTGATCGCAGGTTCAATTCCCAACCTGGTGACATTTGCTGCATGTCTTCCCCCTCCTTCCTGTTGAACTACTTTCAAATAGAACCAACAAAAACCTTTAAAAAATTCTGGGCTTCAATGTGTTAAGAAGGAATAAATACACACATATTCATGACATTCTTTGATTAAATAAATTTTTCTTAAGTTTAACTCCTATAGCTAAAACTATAATTTATACAAGATGAGTCTTTCTCTCTTCAAAATATGGACCCAAGAGCAATTTAATCATTTTTTGTCCATGATAAGGATTTCTACATACATGATCAACTATATCAGGGTTTCCCCCAGTGTATTAAAAGCCTGGCAGCCCGCCATGCTTTAATAGGCCCACCGCCAGGCTAAGCGTTGCTTGATTTTACTTTTAGAAAAATTAATAACATATTGCTTTTTTTATCTTAAAGTAGGATTGACCCTAATCCTAAGAGCCTCCATTGTTCTGAGAGTTTGAGCTTTATGCATTTAAAGCCGGCTGACCAATCACAGCGCTGGGCCTCTGCGTTGCCTCACGCTGCATCAGCTGGATGTCTAAAGTTAACCTTAGTGCAGATCCTGCACCTCCTTTCACTCAAACTGGACTCAGGCTGACCGCTATGGATATTTACATCAACCCCCTGTGAGGAATCATGATTCTATGGAGAAATCTACATCAAGGTAAGAGCTTAAAACGGACCAGGTTAGCTCTGGTTACGAAGGTCTACATGAACCACAGGAATAACTTGTAGTCACTTTCAGTGGTGTGTTGAGCGACTGGAGAGAATGATTTGTATTTGTGAACAAAACATCTCAACACGCTGCCCAGCGTTTGGCCCTGTGTTCCCTGTAAAGTTGATCTATATGGTCCCAGTTGGCAGGTGCGCTAGCGGTTAACGACCCAGTGCTAATCACTCATCATGCAGGTTCAGCCCAGTAAATATCTTTCATGCTCACCTAGTAGTCATGCATCATGTTGGTTTAATGTTATTTTATTATTATTTTTCCAGTTACATGATGCATCAAACCATATCAAATGCGTTGTCCTGTTAGTCAGACAGAGTTAATGTGCGCAGAGATCTGAGAAACTCGCCCCATAAACTGGACAGACAAAAATAGTTTCTGTGATTCTTATTAAAAACTCAACATGAAATGTTAGATATATGGCTTATATAAAGCCATATAAGCTGAATTAAATATCCCGTTTGTTGCTCAGTGCAGCAGGTTTAACTCATCCTGCAGGGCCGGTCCAAGGCTGTATGGGGCCTGGGGCAGAATCTGACTGAGGGCCCATCATGCTGCTAAAACCATCAGCAGCTCTAACAGCTAATGGATTTAATCTGAGAGGGGAAGGAGTTTAATTGGCCAACCAAAACACATAATTACAGTTTAACAATTTGTATTTGTGAACAAACATTTCAAACTCAGACTAAAATCACAGCATGAGATTGTTGCTATGGTAACAAAACAATCTAACTATGAATATTGTTCTTTGAACTTTTACTTTTTCTGTCTACTTCACATCTTTTAATACAAAAACAAGGTGAAGCCTCAGCGCCCAACCGCCAGGCTGAGCAGGTTTTCTGGGGCAAACCCTGAATATTATTGTAAAAACAATTCACTTTTTTGTGAAATTGTTTGTTTTTTTATTATAATGTCATAGAAATCGTTACTAAAAGAAAAAAAATCTATTCCACCCAACAAATTAATTGAAATTAAGTAAATTTAAAAATAGATGATTATTAGAAGGAAAGCTTGTCAGAGAAATTCAAACGAAGATGATTGTGTTTAATGATTTAATCATCCAGCGTTTTAAAATTGTAACTGTATTAATCATGCATTGTGTGAAGGGAACTGACATGTTTCTCATGCTGTTAAAAATAAAAAGCTGAAGTCAGCAGTGAGTCGAGGCTGAGCGGGAAACAGCAGAACTCAATAAAGGAACTTAAAGCCTCGGCTCATTTTCTGAGTCTTATAACCCACAACCTTCACTAAGCAGATTAGGGAAGTGAAACCAGTTGGTCAATGGATGAACAGCAGAAAAAGGAGAAGTGAACGAGGTTCTGACGATGTAGACGGTCAGAGACTTTTTCATGAACACCTAGTGACATAAGAAAGGTTCTGATTAAGACCACAAAGGTCATCGAATGTTCAAAAGGTCACATCGGCCATCACCAAACACACAACCATAGGAAAACAGAGACTATAAAACACCTGACCAGAGGAGCAAGTTGTTCTTAGTTCCCTGGTGCTGAAGTCAAGCCAACATGAAGATACAGACAGAGAATCAACAGAGGACCAAACCGTGGAACCATGGAGAGGTGAAGACGACTCACTACTGGAAGGGAACAAGACCTGATAGACCAGAATCCTGGTTCCTGGTCCGACTGCTGTCCTGCACTCAACTCAAAGATGGACAAAGGCCATCATATGAAGGACAGAGTCTCCAGAAGACTCCAGTTCAGCTTTGCTTCTATTCAGAGAAGGTTTTTGCCTTTAAGGACAAGAACCAAATCAAACCTTCTGTTGCTGAGATCATCCACCATCAGGATTGTTTTGCTCCCCAAAGCTTCGCTCAGTTAATTCAGTGACAGAAAGATGATAGGAAAGACTGAGTGATTTTAAACTTTCATATTATATTTGTGTTTCATTAGTAATTGAAACTGCTTGCCAAAGAGAGAGAGAGAGAGAGAGAGAGAGAGAGAGAGAGAGAGAGAGAGAGAGAGAGAGAGAGAGAGAGAGAGAGAGAGAGTGAGAGAGAGAGAGAGAGAGAGAGAGAGAGAGAGAGAGAGAGAGAGAGAGAGAGAGAGAGAGAGAGAGAGAGAAACTTTTTGGATGAAGGGAGTTAAAGACCAGATGAGTCTCTCGCCACCAGCTTGGTTAGATTATCTCCCATAAACCTTAGAGAAAGACTCAGAGGTCCAGAGACGTTCCAGATCCGTCAGACGTAGAGCTGGTCAGTCAGTGAGGATGATGAGGAAGTTGGTGTGTCTGGATGTTGCATAACAGCAGAGAGAATAATAAAGATCTAAATGACTCTGATTGAGTCCAAGTTTACTGACATGTTGAAGTCTTCTGCCCTCTGCTGGTTCTGCTGGAGTATTACAGGACAGATCCAGGATAATCCTAATGTTAATATAAACTGTAACGTCTCCATCAACATCGTTTCTCTGATGTTCTTTATTGTTTTTCACCTTTCAGATGATTTTATTCTGATAATTATAATTTACTGAGCAATCAGTGAAACACTGTTGAATTTACCATTATTACAGTACAGTTATGTTTAATTAATGTTTTTAATGTTTATACCCTTGTGAAGTTTACATAAAAGGAATAAAGTTATGCAGCGAACATGATAAAAAAAAAAAAGGCAAAAGAGCTGATTTTTTAAAAAAAGGTGCAACACATCTGAAATGGATTTTATAGACCGACAAGTACAGAATATCATATTATGTTAATGTTACTATTGCAGTATAATAATACTATAACCTGGTTTTACATTGTTTTTGTCCTGTTTTTGTGTTTCAGGTTAACTGTTAAAAGAAGAGCAGCAACAATAAGATATTTAACTGGATATTTTACACTAATAAAGCATATTATTGATATAGATTAAATAACTCACAACAGGACACTGTCCATTCTCCTATATATAGTTTTTACTGGCTAAAAATGAATATCTAACATATTTGAATATTCTAACATTTTCAGATATGACGTTTTCTGATTTATAGATATAAAGTAGAAGAAGAAGAACAGGTAGCTGGTTCCTTGTTGTTTTGAAGTGATTCCTATCTGACTAAGTTTTATAGATGGATGAACTATGGAGTCATAGAGAAAAAAAACAATAAAAGGACCAATAAACCAATAAACAATAAACAAAAAATGACAAATAAAAGGAAAAACTTTTTTTGGTTTCCATTTTTACACTTTTTTACTTTCTCAAAGAAAAAAAGAAACTTTCTTAAAAAGTTTATATTTCTAATCATTAAATCAGAGGCTGGATCATGAAACATGGCTGAGTTACAGAACAGGTGTGACATGTTCACCAGGTGACTGACAGGTGATTCATGATGTGGTCTAGTCCAAGTCTGGACTTAAACTCAGCTGAGATGCAGTGAAATGACCTTTAAACCCTTTAAGTGTCTGAAGCAGAAACTCATGACCAGTCATCATAAACATGGCCGCCGCTACAGCTGCAGCTAACAGGTTAACAAACAGTTATTGGTTTTCAGGTCAGTTTGTTCTGGTAAATTATCAACATTAAACACATAAAACAAAGGAAACATCTGGAGCCTGTATCGTTTCTCCAGGTTAAAATCTTCCTGCTGCATTAACTCATCGTTCATTTTAGTTTGTATTAAACGGTTTGTCATTCATAACCTGGGAATCATAATGTTAAAGTGTTTCCATGTGTGAGCAGTGAACATGGGGAGGGAAGTCCTACCTGAAGAACTGAACTTGACCTTTGACCTATACCGGTTCAGGTTAAAACTGAGGCGGTTCTGATGAGGAACCAGCTTTATTTTCTACATTTTATTACATTACATCATCAATCTGAAGGATTTCATTCAGTTTATGCTTGGATTTAATTTAGTCATCATGTTTTTATTGTTTTATGTGACCAAAAGCCCAGATAGGAACAGACCAATAACTGAGCTCATTATTATGGGACTTAGTAACATGAAGCCTTTTTTTCCTCCACAGAGAAACGTTTCTAATCCAGCAGGATTATTTCACAGCTCTGTGTTGATCTGCAAAGTTAATCAAATCTGTAAACTCATCTGTAAACACTCTGCTGCTTTCTTAACAAGTTCAGTCTAGTTTTTCTTGTTTCTCTGTTTCGGTGACAGACATCTGGCAGAACCTTCATCCTCCTGAAGCTGTTTGTCTCCACGCAGCTTCAGGAGGATCAGATTAAGGTTTACGCCATTTTTCAGCTGAATACGGCTTTATTCACGACATCACACGTGTATAAAGTGTAGCATCAGCTTCCTGGTTCCTCCTTTTGACGAGACTCGTAGGAAAGAAAAGACCGTTTATCTCTTGACACTGTGTGGTTCTGATCTGTGGGTCGTTCCTCCATCTCTGCTCCGGTTCAGTTCTGCTGCATGTTGATGTCTGGAGGAACGTTGATGTTACTCAGTCTGGGCCTGTTGCTGGTTTCTGCTCTGGTTTCCTGCATGACGGATTCAGGTGAGTCGCTGAAACATGTTGTCTCTACGACACAAGGAGGAGAAACAGACGAAGCTCAATCAGGACAAACTGAGTCAGACGGTTTGACTGGAAACATTTTGATAGCAGGACGATGTTCTCATGTTGGAGCTTGAATGTGGAATGTGTTGTTTGGTCTGTCAGTAAAACGATGAAGATCAGAATAATCTCTTAATCTACCGTATTTCCTGCACTATAAGGCTCACCTTCAATGGCCTATTTTAAAACTTTTTTCATATATAAGGCGCATAGAACAGACGCTTCAGTTCGGGTTGCCAATTTGTTCTGTTCTCTATTATTACACATCCACATTAATAAAGAAATGGTCCCTGAGTCCTTTATATATTATCAGTCCCAGTCATTGCTTCACTCACTGTGTTGGTGTTGCCATATTGAGCCCAACTGCTTTCTGGGTAACAGACCAACCAACAATCTGCCACCTCAGCCTCTGTCTCTCTTCCCCCCCCAGGCTTTAAATGTATTATCAAACTTTATTAACAAACCAGCGTTATGACAGCTATCCCAGCATGCACTGCAAACTTCTTCTTCTACGGGTAAAATGAAGTCGGCGGTTGCTAACCATGCTAGACCTGTTGTAATAATAATAATAACCAATTTAATTTGTACCGCACTTTTCATTAACAAAAATCTCAAAGTGCTACACAGTGCAAATAAAATCAGAGATAAAATCAACATCATAAAAATCATGTGGAGGCAGAATAGGCTTAAATAAAAAAGTCTTCAAGCCTCTTTTAAAATCAACCAGTGTTTGTGGAGCTCAAATAATCTGGGAGTCCAGAGACGGAGCAGGACAGCCTGATCTCACATGGACCTTAATCTGGAGCCAGGAAGGTGGAGGAAGCTGCAGTCTGGTGATGGTAGAGATCTGGTGGATGAATGTGGAGTGAGAAGATCCTTCAGATAATCCGGTGAGGATCCGTTTAAACACTGATGGGTGATGAGCGCGATTTTGTACTGAATTCTGCAGGTGATGGGAAGCCAGTGAAGGTCA
>CAEGAF010096052.1:0-22808 GCA_903067075.1 Micropoecilia bifurca | reverse complement strand
GTGTTTTTTTTTTTTGTTTGTGTGTGTGTGTGTGTGTGTGTGTGTGTGTGTGTGTGTGTGTGTGTGTGTGTGTGTGTACTGTGAGCTTGTCCCTAATTGACATAAAAAGCACAGAAAGCAATACTGCTATTGCTACCTTAAATGTATATTCGATGTGCTACAGTGCTGAAAATATGATTAGCTACGTCTGTTTTACATTATTAATCATTTGAAATAACAGCAGCAAATAAACTCAAAGCTACGAGGTTGTCTCAGCGTGCAAATATATCAACTTCAAATGCAAAATTATTGAGAATTGAAATTATAAAACAGCACATTACATTTTAAATTATCTTACAAATTGTCACCAATCATATATCTTGCTAAATGTAATGATAACAGAAATGGTACATGTTGTGACAACTGGTTTCACCGTGTGCCCCGATGTCTTGGACTCCCACCCATCCTTATTCCTGAACAGCCTGACAGCCACGGGAATCCACTAAACAAAGGCTAAGAAGGTGACAGGAGGTTCTGTACCTGGTTCTGCAGGTCTCCTAGGTGGGCCATCCCTTCTGCCGGGTCGCACAGAGCGACAGTCACAGCTCCGTCTTTCCAAACTTACCAGTCCTCAGTTTTCTCCGCTTCCCGTCGCTGCTCTCTAGGAAGCTAGCTGAGAGGCTAGCCGAGCAGATAAACACCCAAACTGCTGCCTGTTAACGGGGCTGTCACCCCGCGTACCGTTTTCGGCCTTCAAGCCCAACGGAGGACCGAGCAGGCCCGGCGAGACAGCGAGCTACTGACTGACACGCTCCATGGTGTGTTCTAGGTGAGGACGGAGGGAGAAAAAAATGTCTTTCCGTGAATTAATATTTAATTCATTTCAGGGAGCGCTTAGCCTGTTGTTCATTTAAAGCTCGAGGAGGACAAAAATAATGGCTCAGACCGACTACGCATGCGCTCTGTGTAGGAAGCCGATGGAATTCTGGGAGGTGTATTTCTACACTTGTAGCAGGTTTTCAACCTGATATATGTAATAGTTAAAATAATATTTTAAAGCTGATATGGAGCTATTAAAGTGATGTTTTTTTTTATGAAATAGCGTGAGCTTATTATCCATAATAGCTTATTTTTCTGTAGCTAGCAGATGTCGATTTGCCATTAAAAAACAATATTGTGTTGTTTTACTAAATAGCAACACATCTGGGAGCTGCAGTTACATTCAGTCTTAAATGATTAGAGACTAAACGTGTTAGTCCACACGACTCTTCAGAAAGAGACCTTCACTTACTGCCGCTCAAAATCAACAGTGTGCAAGAAACCTAAAAAACTATGATGCAAGGTTCATATGAAACAAAATACATAAGCACAATCTCATATCTAAGTCCCACTCATAACACTGACATGAGTCATTCTTTACTCTCCTCTTGCTGCTTAGATTAAAATATTTTCTTCAGCATAGGTATCTGACCCTGTTTTGACAATAGGATGCCTAATAAAAGTAATACTAGAACTGGATAGATATGTAAACAAGAGTACAAGAAGGGTGAATACAAAATTATGGAAATAGTGACCTAAGTAGGGTGGTTATGTGCATATTACTCATTAAAATAAATAAAATCTGAATAATAAGCAGAAAGCATTTTGCACATGGCCCATTCTCTATTATTTATTTCGTCGGTTGATTCCTTAAGAAGCTTCCTGCTGTAATGTGAGAACGGTGCGTTCGTTTTATAACCTGTTTACCACCTGCTATAGCGACTCTGTTCCGCGAGCAATAGAAGTGTCAAGCTCCGCCCCCCGTAGTCATACACGCGATTGTGATTGGAGCAACAGCCACTCTTTATTTGCGTTTGGAACTGTACAGTTGCTCGCTGATTGTCTCCAGCAGAAGCTGTATATTTAGCGAATGGAACACTGATGTGACATGACATTTTAAAGCGTGGACCAAAAAAATCCCAAAAAGTAAGTAGTCACGCAGGGTTCTCATATCTGTGTCCCTCCATTGGTGTCGGTACGCGGTTCTCAGCTCACGGCTTTGCTAACATACCTAACGGGGGCTACTGTTCATGGCTTGCTAATGTTAAATAGCATGTTAGCCAATTTTAGTTAATTAGCGTAATGTTAGCTTGTCTTCCGGCTGAACATGGCGTCTTGCATTCTGTGACATTGAAACCGCGTGTCAGCAACGGCTACACTCATGTCAGTGTTATGTAATTCAACGCAGTGCTGCGAGAAACGCTGTTTTTCATCCAGTATTTATGAAGCATGGCTGTTACACCCCCATATCTTTCACCGCTGTAGTCCTGTCAACCACCGGACAGTCTGTTCAGACGAGCCAGACAACATGTTGTGACTAACCGGCAGCTTCTAGGCGGGGCCGAGCTGAGCCTGTCCAAATTAGCCCTAAATGATTCTGCTCGAAATAAATTCAACCACTTAAGCAGTAGTTATCCACTAGCATGGAAGAAGGGCAGCTTGATTGAAATCGTGTGACTTCATCGTTTTTACTATTAGATGCTATATTATGTGCGAGGTTACAAGAAGAAGAATCTAAGAGTTATTAATAATTTATAATAAACAATTCAAAAGATGAATTGGTCTGTCCTGTGTGATGGATGCCATGCCAGGCTTCTCCTCCTGCCTCACCCATAGTCCCTCTCCTGTTCTCTGTCAGAGTTTGGACTGGGGCCTACCAGACGGTACCCCCACAGATTAGTGGGTGCCATTTATAATCAAACCTTCTTTTGTCTCATCTTACTCACTTCATTCTTTTGCTTCTAGGAAATATGTGTCAGTTGAATTGGTAGAGGTTGGTAGGTTCGGCCCAACATATTTTAAACTAGCTACAGTCTGGTGTTGGACAACAGGGCCAGACTGGAGTGGACTATCGGGTCTACAGAGAGGATCATCAGGGCTGATTTTCTTTCCGTCCTGGACTTGTACAGGACTAGGGTCAGGAAAAGGGCAGCTAACATCTCTGCAGACCTCACACATCCTGGACACAAACACTTTACTTTAAGATCAGCGCTACAGCGTGCTGTTTGTAAAACAACAACAAAAAACATCCAATACTGAGACATTTTCTTCCCTCAAGCTGTCTGATGAACACCCTAGTAGAGTCAATGTCTCCACTATAAAACAAATGACCATACATGACACCATTTTAAACCAAACCCATCAGATCTGAATTTATTTTAATCTCAAAAGTTTTTATATATCAGATTTCTTCTTTTTCGCTCTCTTGTGGCCACAGGCATGTGTATGGAGTTGGAGTGAAACAAATCTAACTCCATACATGGGCTTCTTCTGACTTCATTTTGAACATGTTACTGACACAGGAAGCAGCTAACTTCAGTCAGTAACAATATCCACAATGGAGAGTGTTTTAGACACCTTTATCTAGCAGTGCCTAGGTGTGTTGTGATCTCAGAGGGAAAACATTAAAGTTTAGAATTTTTACTGAAATCCGGCTGATTTTTACTTTAGTTCATTTTAGAATAAAATAACTCGAAGGCTCCATTTGCATCTGTAATTCTGTAATTTTGTAGGTAAGAAAATCAGAATGTCTATGTGTGAAAGACACCGAATCCCAGTAACATATATTCAAAGAAAATTTAGTGTTTTGTTGTTTTTCTTTTGTCTATTTGACAGTAAGCTGGATGAGTGGGCCAAGTTTTACCCCGCCTACCGAGGTGGCTGAGATAAACCGCATCCATTATGAGCTGGAGTACACAGAGGGCATCAGCCAGCGCATGCGAATCCCTGAGACCCTCAAGGTGGCGCCGGAGAGCGGATCAGGACCCGCTCTGCTTCAGTCACATCTACCGGTTCACACAACTCTGATGCAGGTTCCTGAAAGAATTGTTGTTGCAGGTAGGATACTGGGTTTGTGTCACTAATAATAAACACTTAAAATAAAACATAGAGGAAGCCGTCCAAGTTATGGAGCTGTTGCAGACCATGCAGGATAAATGGCTCTAACACCATCATCAGTGGGATGCTAGAAGTGGTAAAAGAAATGTCCCTTTAAGTTCTTTCTTTTTTTGTCTTGCAGGTGACGATGGAGAGTCGAGGTTTGTTCAACCAAGAGATTTAGATCTGATTCAGTCGGTTCCATCGGTGGACCTCCTGAACATGAAGGCCCCACCGCGTGTCCTGACCCTTACAGAACAGCCGCTGGACTCTCTGGAAACAGATCAAGCTGCTAACTCACAGAGTAATCCCAGCCACATGGTGAGTACAATCAGACTCTAGTTTTGTGGATTGTAATATAAACTTGAAAAATTGCTAACTGAGCATTCAGCGTTTTTGCACCAAAAATCTGGAACAAACTTCCAGAAAACTGCAAAACAGCTGAAACACTGAGTTTCTTTGAATCTAGACTTAAAAACTCAGTTGTTTAGATTTGCTTTTGAAACCTAATCATGTAACAATCAGTGATCACCTGATGTGCAAAATGTAATGTTGTTGACTGTGTGTTGATGTTGATGACTTTGTATTTTTGTGTTTTTATAATGTAAAGCACTTTGAAATGTCTTGTTCAGGGCTTAAAGAGCTCTGGCCAGGGGCCGGATTTCCAGCTTTTGACCAAACGGTCCGCTTCAACCAAACTCTAGTCTCCCGGACCCTTTCTAGACCGGTTTCTAGAAATGCTATACATTTAGCAAAGTTGCTTATCAAATTTACTTCCTTCAGTATTTATGCAATAGTGATAATATAGAAATAACTTTTTCTACACAATCAGAATAGTTCCAAGAACTGCTGGTATAAGTTTTATATCAATAGGATAATATTTGAGGAGAGTAGAGGGGGGATGCATATTGTGGCAGGCTGGAAATATTGCCCAAAAATGCATTCTTGTGATAATTTGAAGAATTAAAGAGTTACGGGTGAAATTACTTTTTCTACACAATCAGAATAGTTCCATAAACTCCTTGTATAAGTTTTAAATTAGTAGGATAATATTTCAGGAGAATAGAGGGGGGTGCATATTTTGGCAGGTTCAAAATCCATATTGCCAAAACATGCATCCCTGTCCTAATTGGGGGAAATAAAGTGCTGAAAAGATTTCACCTTTTCTACGTAATGACACTTGTTCTCTGAGCTAATGCTATAAGTTTCATATCAACAAGACAAATGCAAATATTTCCAGGCTCATAAATTAAAATGCATTCCCTCCTACATTAACAGACTAGAAAGTTAAGCATGATATAAAATGTTCTACATAATGGGCCTCTGTTTTGCAATGCTTTTAAGCTATTATGGTATCAAAAGAAAAAGCAGAACATTTAAAACCATTTGCGGAGAACGTTTACAACAGAAACGGACTGAAAAAAAAGTTCGAAAAACCGTGTAAAAGTATTTATTTCAAGTAATTTGCGAAATAAAACTCACCGTTTTAGGGATTACATGGTTAAGAAAAGTGATAATGTTACAAATATCTTCAAAATGTCCTCTTCGGTCTTTTTTTGTCCGTTTTCTCGTTAATATGCGAGAGCTTAGAGCGATGCGCGCTGTCGCGACGGGATGCAAATTTGGGCAGGCAGCGTTTCTGGGCACAACATCCGGACGTGTCGGCGACTCATCTAAATTTGCAGTATCTTAATTTCGCCACACGTAGCGCTATCTGAAAAATTCCCATGGTTTCTGAAAGGGGAGACGTGGCACTTTCCAGAAAATATCGGGTTAATACGGCAACGTTACAGCTTCAGTTGCAGAGAGTGTAATTAATCCGGAGGGCTCTCCTTTCATAGACCGTAACTTGCCATAATAACTTGCTGGAAAGTTCCGGTTGTTATGGATACATGGGTAAGTATATCATCTCACAGGATATTTAAAGAACTACTTACAATTAAAAATGGAAGATTTATTTAGTCAGACGTTTGAAACTTTGGTGTAAAGAGCTCCGTCTGGGGGACAGACTTTTAAGCTAAGCGAGCATTGGACCAAACGACCCGCCTCAACTAAACTGTAGATAATAGACAAAGATGTCTGCCAATCAGAATTCTAGCTCCCGGGTTCTTGACCAATAACTGTAAAACGGTTTGTAGAATAGAAGCCCATGCGTTTGGTTTGGTGGTTAAATCAAATGCCATATGAAAGAAGATGGAGTTTCTCACCCGGTAATGAAACACGTTTACTTGAGAAAGGAATTAAAAACAAAAATGGGCAAAGGAAACGGGACAAGACGGGAAGTTGGCGGACATTTTTACAAAAGGGGGGCGCTGAGATTCCTTTGGGGGGCGTTTGGTCGAAGGTAAACTTTACACCTTACAATCACAACAATACCAGTTTAGACTTTGAACAACTTGGTAAAACTGTATTGTGTAACATTAAATCATGCCTGGCTGCAACTGTATCGATGGCAGCTCTTCTTCTATTCAGTGTTTAGCTTTTGGCGCAGCTCCGCTCCTGCTAGTAGCTTCACGCATCAGGTCAGCTACACAGGCTGATGATGTTGCTGTGATTCACTTTGTCTGGTGTCTGATTTTCTAATATTTAATGTGAAGATTTTTGTACATATGTTTTGGCAGTTCTGTGATCATGTCAAAGCAGCAAATTATATTAAGTGTTTTATTGTCCGTCTGGATGCTGCCCGCTTCCATGGAAACACAACAGAAAATCACTCTTATAAACATGTAATTGCTAAAATCACGATTCCCTCACTGTGTATCCCACTGAAAAATGAACCCATTTAAATAAAGAAATCCCGCCATGGTGATACCACAATAGAGAGCGTTAACACCGGTGCTGCAAGTGGTCCGGTATGAAGGTGTGATAGAACAACACAGAACTTTTAAATTTCAATAATAAGAATGCAGAAATTGTTTCCGTTGTTTTAAAAGGTTTATGTCAGTCTGCCTTTTACCCATCGTTTCCAGACCTCCCTGCACCTTAGGGGGTTAAAAAAAAGACACGTACATTATGCAAAACTCTGAAACAGGAGAAGCAAACAGCTAGATGTGAATTATGGCATAAAAACAGAGAATCTGACGCTGTGAGAATCTGACAGTGAAAAATGCACATGATGAAACACATGATGTGAAACATATGATGATTAGGCTGCAGCAGGTGATGAGTGAATATTACTGATGGTCAATAAATACCAAATAAATTTAGCAACAGGAAAGAAACTAAAGTGGAGATGGCAATAAACCAAGAGAGGATAAAACTAATTAAAGGAAACTAAATGGAAATGAATGAAGAACAAAATGCAAGAATAAACTAAGAAACCAAAGTAAATACAGAGGAATAAACTGGTATGGCAAGACCTTTTGAGCAATAATCAATACAGAGACTGTATGGCAAGAATAAACAAATACTATTTCCAGATAAAAGGCAAAATAATATTGTTTAAGTGCCAGGGGTTTGTTGAGACCATATCTAATACTGAGAATAAATATATCTTACAGACCATAACAGTAAAGAACTGATCACTAATTTATGTTTTAATTAGATTTGTTATATTTATTTCTTCAATATTATTTTTCATGTCAGTGTTAATGTCATGAGGCTGATGACTCCATGACACTTTTAATTTGACTCAGGATTTGATTAAGAACTTTTTCTTTGTCATTTCTGTCCAGTAAAACTATTAATCTATAATCTAATAAACAGGTCTTTATAAAGATATAATCAATGTTTCTGTCTCATATTTCTATGGCATTAAAAGGAACTTCTTTTTTTTTTTTTTTTTTTTTTACATCAAAACATCTACAATAGTGATAGTAATATTAATAATAATAGTTGGTGCAAAGTAGTCTACAAATTCTTTGTGGGGTCAGTGAGAGACCTGGAGAAAGGGGGGGGAGGGTTGGCTGAAAAAGGTTGAGAAACACTGATTTAGTTTGTAATGTTGCATGTTCTAAATGACTTGCTAAAACATTGACTGAAAGAACTCTGAGTTAATGTTGAGGGATTTTTGCCTGTAAGGCAAACCTTTAGGGCATAGACATTTTACAGTTTGTTTTGAGTTGAAATGTACTGAAGTCTTATTTAAGTTAGAGTGTTTAGCTTGTATTGTTAGAAGTAATTGTCATTAAACTGTGGCAATAGCAACGCTATAGTAAATATCTATCATCACTATAAGTTTCAGGCTCAGGATTTTTTTTTACTTTAAGCCCTGCTTGTTGCTCAAAGGTGCTATACAAATAAAATTAGATTGATTTCTATTCATAATCTCTGATAGTTCTATGTTATTGGAAATTTTACATCTCATGTTGAAATTCCAGTAATATCTGTAGGCTTCTCTGGACAGGCCAGTGCATACAAGCCCAGTCAGTACAAAGATGGACGGTCTATTCAGTGACCAGTTTTGTCACACTGGTCACTGAAAATCTTTAGAGTGTTACCAAAGAGAGATCCTCAGGACCCACTGTCCTGTATGTTTTAGGGGTTTCTCTTCTGTCACACAGCCGACTTACATGAATGTCTGATTAGTCTTCTGCTTCACGTGATGGCATGCTGAGACGATCATCAGTAGGATTATCAATAACACTTGATCACTAAATGTTAGCTTTAATGTGAGCCTGGAATTCATTGAGCTCTTTCCGTGTGTTACAGGCCAGTTATAACACCCGCTCTCGGAGGGAACGCAGTGTAAGTGAGAACATACCTGGTCGTCATGGCGGCCATTGTAGCAGAGGAGACACAAGGTAAGAAAACCTGAAGCGCTCCTGATCCCTAAAGGTCCCTAAAGTCTATTTTTCATCATTGTTTATTAATCTACCCGTTCTTCCAATCTTCCCCCTGTGCTAGCGTAACCCCCTCCCCCTCTGCCCCCCCTGTCCGCCTCTGTCCTCCCCTCTGTTCTCCAGAAGACGCAAACATCAACCTGTATACAACTGCTGGGTTTCTGTCTTACGTTCAGTCAACGACGCGCCGGGCTTACCAGCAGGTTCTTGAACTCTTGGACGATGGCCACCGGAGGTGAGTTGTTTTGGTTGTTTTCTCATTAATCACTACTTTATGATTAATGAGTACATTCTTTATGTTTCTTCATATATCAGCTCTGATTGTTTGAATTGAATGTATATACAAACCTTGGCAGCAGCAACTGGCATCAACTGTTTGTAATAATTTACAAACAGTTTTTTACATCGATTTGGAGGAATTGGGGATCACTCTTATTTGCAGAATTGGTTAATAGGAAGGTTCTTAAGTTTGAATGACCTGTTTAAGGTCAAGCCACATCATCTTAATCAAATACAAGTCTGGATTTTGAGTGAGCTGCTTCATAGATTCATTTTGGTTTAGATTTTCTTTAAAGGGAAGCAGAGGCTGACATGCTGGTTTGCTTTAAAACATGCTTCCCACGAAAGCTTGAGCTAAAGGTCAAGAGCTCATAGTCAGACTTTGTCCTTCAATATTTTTTGCTAGGGAGCAGAATTCCTTGTACCATCAGTTAACCTCTAAACCCCTCCAGCTGTCATCACTCTACACCAGATACAAAGCAATACCCTTTCCAAAACTTTCACCCTTTGTGGCAATTTTCCCCAAACTCTTGAGGATCATCAATATGTTTTTGGGCCTTTGTTTAGTCTTTTTGGTCAGTAGTGGTTCTTGGCCCTGGTTCTCTCTAGTGAATGTGATTTTTAACTTGCTTTCTTATTGTTGAATCATGACTTCTGAACTTGATTGAGACAAGTAAGGCCTGCAGAACTTTAAGTGTTCTGGGTTCTGCGAAATTGCAAAAAAAACAAAAACAAAAACGTAGTGATTGATTAATGAAAGCAGTTAGGATACTGGCCTAAAAGAACAAGAAAATTATTGTTGTTGATATACTGAATTTCATAATATTGTTCAGGATGCTGATTATGTTGTTAATTCAACCAAAGATGTGTTAATTTCCACAGAACCCACTTGGACTTGGCTCTGGATATGAACCCTGACGAATCTGGCTTAGTTGATGCTTCATCACTGCGGCGTCAGGTATCAAAGCCCGTAATCTTAAGCTCTATCTTTCTCAACATTTAACTCTTTTTTTTATTTTTTTTATTTGAAATGATTAGGTCTGAAACAGGGTCTAGATGTGTTGGCGTTTGGGAAATGTGTTAGGTTCCCTATCACAGCCCAGCAGAGTTAGTGTTCGACTTAAAAAAAAAAGAAGTGTATAAGTAAACATTCAACATTGTTGTGCTCACCAGATTGTGAAGCTCAACAGACGTCTGCAGCTGCTGGAGGAAGAAAATAAAGAACGCAACAAGCGGGAGGTGGTCCTGTACTCGGCCACAGTGGCGTTCTGGATCATTAACACGTGGATCTGGTTTCGACGCTAAACCGGGATACAGCCCGAATCTCCAAAAACACTGGAAACCAAAGTAAATCCTTGTTCAGTCAGCATAGGTCTCTTCTGACATTCCACAATAATTAAAGAAAACAAATGTTTGTTTTTTTTGTTAACACCTGAAACAATGAAACCAGAAAGTGCTCAAAATTTGGAAAAAGTAAAGAGCTGTAGATGCTTTCTGGATGTGTTCCTTTTACTCAGTATATATGATGTTCTTGCTAGTTATTACCCACAAAATGAAAGTCAGTCATCTTGATTTTATTTTCTGAGCTGTTGCCACTGTTGTCTAATTTAAAACTAGTTATCTGACAGAGTAAAAATAATTTTACTGTGGCTGTTAATAAATAATCCTGACACCAAACACTGAGACAAAGCTCACTACAAGTCAGCTAAAATGTTACAAAAAAGAGTGAAACTATAAAATAAAAAATAACAATGGTGTTCAATTGACAGTAACAATCAATTTGTAAATATTTATAGTACTAAATATTCCATTATATAATCTAAAGGAAGAGTGTCCATAATGTCAGTTCCTGATTTACACTATATTTGCATATTTTGGACAACAGTTTTTACCTTGGTTTGAGCAAAGTAGCCTTTAAACAGGTTGGGGAACGTAAAGGCTTGCACAGAAAAAAAGACAAAAAATAGACTTGTATTAGTAAAAATAAAACTCAGCTGTTTCTGACAAGCCTGTTATACTGAGCAGCATGTTTTTGAAAAGACTCACAAGACTAACAAGGGTTTCTTTTAAGTGACAAACAGTTTTAGGTCTCGTATCCAGGCTGAAATGTAGGTCCTGCTGTGACCATCACTAACCATTCGTAAAGTGTCAAAATATTAATAATTCTGCAGATGCCATAGCCATTTCCCTGCATGTCACATGTTTAGGAGATTCTTGTATGTTTTATATGAATTGTGTATCTGGGGAGCAAAAGGCTTACTATGATCTGTTACATAAAGATTCCACATAATATTCACAGAGCTGGGGCTGTTTTTTTGTTTCTCAGATTAAAGCCATTAATCCTATTGTTTTGTTCAAAATGAATTTTGCTGTAAATCCAGCAGCCAATGTGTTCATGCTCAGGTGTAGTAGATAAATACTTGTTTTTGAATAGCATATTCATCTGTTGTGCATCTTTCTTATGTGAACATTGTATACATATGTATTAATATTTATTTAAAAAGAGGATACATTAGGTTAATATTTGTTTCTAATTTATTCATTTGTGAAATGTCTGTAAATATTATTGCTATAATAAATGCTGGAGGTCCATTTCCTCAAACCCGTCTGTTTGCTCAGTACTGACCCCTACTGTCCACTTTGTTGACTTGCCGATATTAGGAAAAAATTGTATTTAAATAGTTGAATTTCATTGACATAAAACGCCTTTTAGTCAACCGCTTTGTTTCTAAACGATACAAGGTACCGTGAGATATACTGAGAAATCGACGCTATTTGTTTTATTTTCTCCTTTTTTTTCAAACCGGAAGTGGGAGAAAAACAAAAGTTGCTATTTTATTAGGAGGATGGGGATCACTAAACTGGCTGATTTAATTCGTTCTGATGCTCCAAATGCAGTTTCTTATAAGGATATCAGTGACTATACAGGTAACAGGCCTAAACGCCGACCAGCTTCATCTGCTTGATCCATCTCTAACAAAGGTTGCTAGCAGCTAACGTTAGCATTCATAAAGCTTCTAAGTTAATTATATACCACAAAACAGACACTTTGCTAATTAAATCAGTAAATGAAGTTACGGTGCTTTTACATGAAGTCAAATTCAAAATCGTGTTTATTAGGTCTCACCCTAATAAACAGTATGTAAGCTTTCCTTGTGTGGAAAAGAACCTTGTAGTTAAATATCTCTAAGATCTAATAATTAAGAAATGACACAAATAATGTAACTAATAGCAATGTGCTGCTGAGAAAATGCATTATTTTTTTTACTTATCAGGAAGTCTATGCAGCTATAGCTGTTAGATGTGTTCCATACATGAAATATATTCATCAATGATCTTATTTTTATTATGTTATTCTGGGTAGGATTATGAGATCTTCTCCAAACAGTTCATTATTATGCAGAGAACAGTCATGTATAAATCCAGAAATATGCATAAATTGTATTGGTTTACTCGCAGATACAATGGATTATGGAACCACTAAGCAACACTAAGTTGAGGTAATCATGATTTCACGCTCATACAGGGACACAGCTAAGTACTTTCTGAGGTGTTATGCAGAGAAATGATCTCATCAAACAACTTTACTTTTCACATTTAGAGAGAAAACGTCTTCATTTATCAAATGAAATCTTTTGAAAGGAGATACTTTTTGTTCTGCCATCAAGGAAATATCAATTCAGTTTGTCCTTTGGGAAACTATTGTTGTGACAGGAACCAGTAAGTGAAGAACTCTTGTGTAGTTTTATGTTCATTGCACTGCCGTTGTATTGCATCGCAGGAAAGGTCATCGCCTTGGATACCTCAGTGGTTCTGAACCAGTTTCGAGCAGCAACACCCTTTTTGAGGTGAAAGATCTTTGAGAAATTTATCAGAAAAAATACAAACACCTGTACCATAAATGCCAAAATAGCTTCTCCTGCACATTGGTGATGTTGGGTTTCTTCTCCACAGCCCCCTGACTGGACTCTTTTTCCGCACACTGACCTTCCTGGAACACGACATAAAGCCGGTCTTTGTATTCGATGGAAAGCCACCCGAGGAAAAGACACCTGTTGTAAGAAACATTTACAGGCTGCGTGTTTTGAATTGTTTTTGGGGAGCATTTTGTGTTGGAGAACGTGTGTGTGGGAGCAAAGACCGATTCCTGTTTTGCTTAACTGGCCTGCTGTAGAAATGGCAGAATGACTGTTGAACTGATTCCAGATTTGAAAAAATCTTCTCGCTGATTGAGACTTGCTTTTCTGCAGCTGGAGAGGCGAGCCGAGGCAGCTGGTTGGAGCTCTCCCAAAAGAACAGGAGAAGGTCCACATGCATAAAGAGTGTAAAAGGATCTTTCATGATCATATTTAAATGTTTCCAAATTCTGATGTCATTGAATCATTCTTTTATGCAGCATCAACCCAGACTAAGGATTCCATTGAGCTACTGAAATGTATGGGTGTGCCTGTCATCCAGGTACATCTTGTTTCAGTTTCCACTCTCGTGCATTTTTTTATTTGAAAAATGTTTTTCATACTTCATGCACAGGATTCTGTCTTTCAGGCTCCAGGGGACGCTGAAGCACAGTGTGCCCGGCTGGTGAGAGACGGGGTTGTGGATGCAGTGGCCTCCGAGGACATGGACACGCTGCCCTTTGGAGCGAACGTTCTCATTCGTCAGCTGAATGCTAAGAAGGACAGGTATGTTGAAACTGCAGTGTGTAACTTTTATAAAAAAATGTACATTTATTTTACATATTTGTCAAATCTGTCACTATGTTGCAACAGTAAATTATGAGACAAATAGTCTGAAAAGATGGTTCTGCTATTGCTGATGGAAGAAATGCACCAACCAAAACAACCAATCAGAGCCAGGATGAGGGTCACGCTTGCGTACGGGTCGCTAAATGATGGAGAAACAATTTACCGTTACAGGAAAATTGTTTATCGACCTTCATTGGTGGCTATGCTAACTAGCTTTTGCATTGACAACCGGCAATGCTATCTGTAGCTTGGTAGAGACTAAGGAGGGGAATGTCAGGGGAGCCTGGGCAGGGCCACACAGATGGTGATTGACAGCCATAAGACCCGCCTCCTGGCTCTGATTGGTTGTTTCTAGTTAGCACTGGGAGAAGGTGGAGGAGCTCGATTTTTTCCCCCCAAATTATCTGTCTCACGCTGTACTCTCGCGACATAGCAACAGTTTTAAAAAATATGTAAAAAACATTTTTTTTATTAAAGTTACATACTGCAACCTTATAATGTGTATAAATATATAAAGTAGTTCCAGTGATAACAGAGTTCAGTGCCTTGCTGTATTAGACAGATAGTAAGTCTTATCTGATTTTTATTTTATGCTCATGTTCCTAGTGAAGTTGTGGAATACTCATTACCCAGGCTGCTGGAAACACTGCAGATTACTCGTGAGGAGGTAAGAGCGAAACATTCATGAAACTTTCGCATAGGTTTCTGTTGTTGGAATCATTTAAAGCACGTCAAACTCAAGGCCCGCAGGCCAAATCCGGCCCGCCATGAAGTTTTATGTGCCCCAGCGGATCACATACATAGAACATTGAAAATAACTGTTGTCTCTCTAAATAATGTTTTATCAAAGCAGTTTTTAATAGAAGAAGATTAGGGCAACAGGAAAAAAAATCTTATAATTTTGACTTTTTTCAGATTTGACCAGATTTATTCTGACTTTAATCTTATGAGGTCAAAAGACAGGATTCTGAGAAGAACATGTCAAAATTCTCAGGGAAAAAAAGTTAACATTTTGACATTTTTCTCAGAATTATGACTTTTGATCTCAGAAGATTGAAGTCAACATTTTTTTTCAGTGGCTACAATCTTCTTTTGTATGTATACTCCCAAATTACATGAATGTGAAATGATGTTCAGTATTATTGAACTTCTTTGTTAATGGGTTTAAACTGTAGCTTTAAAGACATTTGTTAATGGGTTTTATCAATACATTTTACCCCAACCAGCCCTTTGCGGACATTCATAATCTTGATATAGCCCAAAATAAAAATGAGTTTGACATCCCTGTTTAAAGTTTTGTGATGAATAATCACTTTTTTTCTGTCTTATTTTGCAAAATGCCTTTTAGCTTGTTGACCTTTGTATTCTGCTGGGCTGTGACTACTGTGACAAGATCCCCGGTTTAGGTCCAAAGAGAGCTCTGACTCTCATCCAGAAGCATCACACTATTGAGAATGTGGTGTTGCATATCAACAGACAGGTAATCTCTTGTTTTGATCTACTTCTCACTATACAGAAATTCTAAAAAAAGAAAAAAAAAATCTAATATCGTCACCTGCTTCCAGACCCATCCTGTACCTCTTTTATGGAAATACAAAGAGGCCAGGAAGATTTTCTTGGATGAAACAGAAACTCCAGTTCCTAACTTGGTGTGGAGGGAGCTGGATGAAGAAGCCGTGGTGGACTTCCTGTGTCACACCAAACATGTCAGGTACAGATTCACAGAGCCTGTTTTTCTGTTTACGTGGACCTGGACCGATGTGAAGCCGAAGGATTTGTTCCATTTATTCCCGTATGCTTTTTTAGGGAGGAGAGGATCCGTCATCGCATGAAGACATTTCATGAACATCGAGAAAATAGACGAGACGAGAGGAAAAAGGAGAAGGAGGCCGGAAATATGAGGCAGACGCGCATGGACAACTTCTTCAGAGTTACCAGAAAGAGAGGACAGGTAAGGAGAGCAAAAGGGGAAAAATACACAAACATATGGATGAATATTTAGGAAACATAAATCTTCACCACTTCATCAGTGATTAATTTAAACTTAGTCATCCCCAAAACATGATCGCATATGTGTTTGGAGCTTTTATTTATTTATTTTTTTATTTGTATGTTTTGATAATTTACTAAAGAAGAATTAAAAGTGTTTTATTAGTTACAGTGTTTTTTCTTTTCAGCAACCCCCCTGCCCCAAAAAACATGACATTTATCCAGAAAGTAAATATTTACAATACTGTTTTTAATCCTTTTTCATAACATCTGGAGAGATTTACTTTGACATGCTGGATATCAGCTTCTATTGGTCAGTGGTGGTCCTGAGAGTGGTCAGGGGGGGCATGGCCCTCTCAGAAAATGTATGTTAAATTCATGTTGTAAAACCCAATAAATACATAAAAATTAGTGTTAAACACGTGTTTGGAGTTTAACACAGTTTGTTGGCCTTTTGTTTAACCGCTGCTTTTTGAGAGCAGAGCACAGTTCTTAGTGTTTCAAGACGTTGCTCATGTAGGATGTTTTTGGTCCCATTCTTTATGGCAGTGGCGTCCAAAGTCGGTCCTCGAGGGCCAGGATCCTGCACGTTTTAGTTATCTGCCTGGTTTAACGCACCTGGATCAACTGATGGCTCATTAGAAGGTCTAAGAAGAGCATTGAGCCGCTGGAAAGGATGTTACTACCAGAAGGGAGAGAACTAAAACATGCAGGATGCCGCCCCCCCAGGGCCGACTTTGGGCCCCCCTGCTTTATGGCTTTATGCTTTGACAGAAATGTGAGGAAGAAGTCCACTCCCTTGGAAGATGAGCAACCATATAAATGTATCAGGATGCTTCCCTGTTGACACACTTTTTTCCTTGTTGCACACACTATTTTCCAGATGTCCTAAACAATTAGGATTATTTGTCATAGAAAATAACTTTGCACCAATCATCTGCTCTCCACCGGCCCACTTCCTGCATAATTCCAGTCAGTCTTTATTGTTTTTCTTGGACATAAAGGACTTCTATGCTTCCCTTCTCATTACAAAACTTGACTACAAAAGTCTTGGTCTTATTGTGTGTTCAGATGCATTCACATTCTTAGAGCAGAGGTACTTAGATACATTTTTTTCAATGTTGAAAATCTGCTGTTTTGATGTCTAAACATTTTTCCCCTCTCTCTTTTTCTCCACAGCCAGTGGAATCACTTTCCTCGTTAGGTGACAACAAAAAGAAACCTAGATCATAATAAGTCTGCCTTTATTTTATAGTTGTTCCTAAATCGGAATAACTACATATGGAAAAAAAACAATTCAACCTGAAGATTATGTAAATATTAGGTAAATATTCCATAAAAAATAATCAGGATGCGTTTTCCTATAACAGATTATTATCCCAATCCAATCATTCTGATAGTATAATTCAGTCAGCTGCTGATTGATAAATAATGTGCAGCTTAAAGTGATTTATTTGACAGAGACCCTATTTTTGGAACAATTAAAAGAAACCCAGCTGAGAATAAAGACACTGACCACAACCCTGCATCTGGAGCACCACAGCCTCCGACAGTACAGTACGACCCCGTGTACGTGTACGACCAGCGGTGTTCAGAAAACAACACGGTTCCATTTGATTTCTTGGTCCATGCAGCAGTTTCCTGCAGAGCCAGTGAGACAAGCAGAGCAGGAGGTGTGCAGCCATGAAAGAGAACAGAGTGACCACTGTCAGGGAGGCCAAAACCAGGGACAGGCGACGTCTCTTCTCTGGATATTCAATGAGCACCTGCTGTGTAACAGGAGCCAAGACAGACACCAAAGGCTTGAATTTTAAACTGTTGCTTTAATTTTAGAAAGAGAATTATTTTTCTTTTACAATTAAAACAGCATTGAGTTGTATTTGGTCATGTGGTGTTTTTGACTTGATGTGAATTGTTTTAATTGCTCTTTTGTGGGACCATTTACTACAGAGAACCAAAAGTTTTTGTTAAGTATATTAATGTGCCAGTCTATTAAATACACAAATATCAAAATCTTTAAATCATGTCTTAAAATCAGATGTATCCTTTTAGGCGTTTATTTCTTCTGCTGCATCTCTGTATTAGGTCATCTAAACTGCCACTATGCCTCTTCAAATAATTCCGAACATCTGATGGCTGGTATTTGATTACTATGAACTATACAAACTATGATTTGTATCAAATATCAATCAAAGTTGCAGATAGCAGTTATGGACTCAAGCAGTGATTGATTTGAAATAAATTGATTAGCTACAACAGACATAAACATAAAGTAAAATAATATGAATGTAATTTTGTCAGCATTTAAACATAATAAATACAAACTATGAAGCATTTTCTGATAATTATTTATTAATGAGCCCTCCTTGATGTGTGTTTTAACTATGTAAAAGTTTCAATTATTTAGTTGGTTTATGGTGAAGTTAAAAATTTTAAGAGTCGTCCTCTTCTTTTAAGGTTAAATACTTTCAACAAACTAACAGTAAAAGAGCCCCACAGTGTGAAACTGCCACCCTCATCCTTGCCAGTTAACATGATCTTAAGTTCTTACGTTTTGAAGCTGTATTTTAATATACCATTTTATTGAAATTATGACAGAAATTAACATTTATTTACAACTTAATTTCTTAAATTTTGGTTCTTAAAATGTATAGCTGTACTTAATAAATTCACTATTTTATTTCAAATTATTACATACATGAATACTTGTTTACGACGTATTTACTGCATTTTGGCACTTACGTCCCTTCATAATTTCCTTGCCATTGTGAAACAAAACACAAGGCAGCATTCCAAACCGACAGATGGCGCAGCCTCTGGGGGAGGGGTTGGGTTTTGTCGACGTTTCAGTTACAGAAGAAGAAGTTTGTCAGTCACCCAATCTACCCGCTGGACCTCAGCAAGGTGTCTCCTCGTTCGCTGCCGTCAGACCCGGCGAGTCTGTCCCCGAAGCCACGCACTCCGCCGCCGGGCCGCTTGACCAAACCTCTCCCAGTGATACAGGCTGCCCCATTTTCTTGCCATGGCGACGAGTGCGAAGCGAAAGCAGGAGGAGACTCACCTAAAGATGCTCCGGGAAATGACTAGCCTGCCTGCGAATAGGAAATGCTTCGACTGTGACCAGCGCGGCCCGACATATGTCAACATGACAGTGGGCTCCTTCGTCTGCACCACCTGCTCCGGGATCCTGTGAGTGTCTCCTTTTAGCTCCTATGCTCTATTTGTTGTCTATTCCAACCGCGGTGGAGCGACGAGAAGCAGCTGTGGACACGAAGCTCCCGGGAGCTCCGGTACCGTTAGCTCGTTAGCTAGTGGGAAAGACTGGACAGGTAATGCCGCCGCTCCCTCCGGTTCAGCCGGAGGGCCGTTGGGCTGGGCTGGGCTGGGCTTTATGGTCCTCCAGGAGGCAGATTGGCTTGTTTACAGCCACCTTTCAGCGTGTCGAGATGCTCTGACTTGTGTGTGTAGGCTGACTGTTTGATGTCTGACTCACACAGCCTCAGTTCTCAAGGTTAGCGTGCATAACGTTGTTGTGAACTCCCGAAAACCTCCAGGGGTTCGGCGGAGAGGTTATTAAAGCAGCCAGAAGAGAAACACACAGCTCTAATTAGGCAGGATATGTGTTTGGACGTAGAAAGGAACTGGTAAGGATGGGGAAAATGCTTCAATAAGAAAGTCAGTCATTCCTCAAGTTTGTGCAAAACACTTTGTCTAAACATGAAACACATTTCTGCTTCTTCTCAGTGCGTCACATGGGTTTTACTCAAGTGTTGGTTTTGCAAGACACCATCCAGGCAGTGTTATAACTGGATAGTTCCTCTTTAGAGTCAAGTTGCAAATGGAGATGCTGCATTAGATGACATTCTTCACCAATCATTTACCTTAGTATTTCAAATGTGACTTGGAGGCCAAAAATATTCATGAGTGTCAGTATAGCAGCAGTACATCATGTTCATGACCTTCCCCTTTGACTCAGACTGTGTGTATATCAGCCAGCCATACACACAGCGTAAAGACTCATAATCTTCTCCATATAAGGTGATCTGACAATACACACATGTGGTTTTAAAATCTTTCCTATGTTTTGTGTTGTAATGTCATGTTTGCCATATGTGCAGATTGCTGTAAAACACATAACACCAGATCACAGGACATAATATACACATGTGGTTAAAGGTTTACATGAAGTCATTATGTGCATGAATGTCCTATAAATACTGCTGTGTGTTTTTGTAAGACAAGATTTAGGTGCCCAACGTTTAAGCTTAGTACGGCAGCATTTTAGTAACTGTCACATTCATTCTGATTTGTTCTTTTGTAGTTTTTTGCCTACAATATTTTTTATTGATGAATTGGGTTTTTTTGGACGCCTTGGTTTTGGATGCTGTTCAGCTGGAGTTTGGGTTTTGTTTTTCTTTCTTTTGTTTTTCTTTTACTTCAGGACAGTTGTGGATAGTAACAACAAGGTATATTTTTGTTTGTTTCTTTAAGTAGCTGATTGAGATCTCAAAAGCTCAAATGATACTTGAACTATGACCCCCAAATCCCAGAGGAGCTGGAATGGAGGCAGAGAGAAGGAGGAAGTTCAAACCATCTCTTCCATCGATGATGGTGGACAAGAAACAAACCTCCAACTCTTTCCTCTCTCTACTCGGCTTTCTAACCGTAGAGTCAGACAGATTTAAATAGGAGCAGCAAATGAAATGGATTGATCGTTCTTGCTAATTTCTCATGATGTCATGCTGGAAATGACATGTCAGTCAGCGTCTTCAGTCAGAGTCTTCTTCATATTTATTGCTACAGTGACTGCTACCAGAGATTCTTCAGGCCCACAGCATCGTCATCCACATTTCCCTGAAGATACCAAGTTCATATGAGTTATAACAACATTTAATTAAATTGTGTTAGATTTCAATTTTCTTTACATACATACATACATATATACATACATTGGACAGACATACAGTATGTATGTCTGTCCAATTTTACATCATGTCTGTCCAATTTTACATCATCCTGCCCTTGACAATGTCTTGTCAAGGGCAGGATGATGTAAAATTGACTTTTTTTTTTTAGTTTTACATCATGTCATAATGTTATTCCCTCATCAAAAGTTTTGCTTTGATTCTTTCATGCATGTTTGAGGGAACTTTTCACCTCTGTGGCAACCATTGAACTGTGCAAAACGCCTGGTTGGACCTAGCTCCGCCTTCAAGGACGAAGCTCCTCCTCGGAGCTGCAGATTCCCAGCTTCCGACTCATAGAGCAGCCCTGGCAGAACTCCGCATCTGCTGAGCTCATTATAGGAGCTACTTCTCGGAGAATAACTGGTAAAAACGTTGTTAAAGGGTTAATAGAGGAGTGATGTTGTGATGACTGTGAGGCAGAGTTTCAGAAAGAGCAGGAGTTCTTAAAGAGACAGACACCCAATTTCAAGGTAATAAATTACAAAGTTAGATTTCATTTGATGTATATATAAATAACATTTTTATAACAGCTGAAGGTGACATAAGTAGTCACCTTCAGGAAGTTGTGATGACAACACTTCCTGTCATCCTGCAGTGCCCAAATGCTTTTGTTTTGTCTAGGTGTTTTATTTTTATTTTTTTAATTACCATTTGGCCATTCAGAAGACTTCTGAATGGCCAAACAGTCTTTCCAAGTGAAATGACAGAAAAGGTTTTGACCATAATGCAGACGGTAATGTTTTAAGGAGTTAGGCTTTCAAACCTAAGAACATCATATGAACTACTAGCCATAGTGGTGGCGGCATTATGCCGTAATAAAGAAGCAGTTCTTCACTTGAAAGCAACATTTGCTTGATTGACATTTTGATTTTTTTGTGTTCAAACAGGTACATGATTCTGTAAACGCGTCATAGCCAGTTTTAGAATGTAGAATAACAGCAAGCTTCAGGAAAGGCCTTTCTAAAAATCCAGATATTAAAAACAGTGTTTAGATATTGGGTTGAAAAACTGAGTCTGAAAGCATCTTAACTTCCTCCACAAAGGTCTGGAAATCAGCCGCTGTCTTGTGAGACAGAACTAACTGTTAGCTCTGCCCACAAGGTCACATCTTCAGTTAACAGTAGCAGCAAAAATCTGAATTGGCAGGCCCAGGCTTTTTTAACGATCAGCCAGAAAACTGCAATCGGTGCAACCCTTATACTAAATTATAAGAAAAAACTATTTTATTTTTTCACATGAACATAGTCAAAGAGGGAACCATCTCAATATTCTACGTATAACAGTAAGTAATATAGATTAGAAAAACACTCTAAAAGTTAGTTTTCTAGGTTTTACTGGTTCAAACTAAATGTGTTTTTCTCCCAGTTGGCAGTCGGTTAATCCCTAACTTTTATATTTATTTATTTTTTTGCAACTCTTCTGCTTTCAAAGAAATAATTTTTATACACACGATAAAAAAAAGTGGCGATAATGACAGACCTGATGAGGTTTGTAGGTCAGCTCATCTGTTTTCCCTGTTTCCATGAGAGGAAAACGAAAGGCTGCAACTGTGCTTCATACCGGGGAAAAAATAAATATCCATTATAAAAATATAAAAATCCATTTTATAGAGAATTGATTCACAAATCAAAATAAAAAAAAAATTAAAATCAATTTTAGTTTAATTTTTTATTTTTTTTGTAAAATTACATTTTGAATAATTATTTGATATATATTTTTTTTTATCTAAGAAGAAGCCAGGCAGCTAAGCTAACCTAATACTGGTAATTTAAGTTACAAAACTTTATACATAAACCTATTTTTGCTTAACTATTGTCTGATGGAATTTGGTAAAGCATGGAAGCTTATAGAATAGTTTTAAATAAATGCTCTATTTGCTTGGCAAAAGTTGGTTTCTGAATTAAAACCAGTTTCTGAATAAAATCTCTAGACTCTGGAAGATTCTCCTGTGAATCGTGGCGTGTTCAGCAACACACCTGCATTTCTTAACACAGAGGTCAGGTTATTTTTAGAAACTGCCCTCTTGGCGTTGCAATCGTTGGGATTTCAACCCGACATGCTGAGGCTGCACTGAATGCAGGTGGTGTGTGTGTGTGTGTGTGTGTGTGTGTGTGTGTGTGTGTGTGTGTGTGTGTGTGTGTGTGTGTGTGTGT
>CAEGAF010096046.1:0-27815 GCA_903067075.1 Micropoecilia bifurca | reverse complement strand
GTGTGTGTGTGTGTGTGTGTGTGTGTGTGTGTGTGTGTGTGTGTGTGTGTGTGTGTGTGTGTGTGTGTGTGTGTGTGAGTAGCCACCACATTTCAACACAACGCTTCCTTTCTGCAGTGGAAGACATGTAAGCTGCTGGCTGCGTTTCAGTCCTGCATTGCAGACATGTTCTCCACAATCTGCAGCTCACCGACAGCCTTTGAACACCAACTCAAACATTCAGCTTCCAAGTAAAAAACAAGGTTACATATTCATGGATCTCCTCCACCCTCACCTCCACCCCCACCCCGATCCCTCCGTTACACCATCCTATTTAGCCTCAGAGACCCACTATCCTATGGACAACGCACATCTCCATAAACTGTCAGAATATTATTTTCCATGCTGGATTAAAATGAGGAGTCCTGGTGTTTACGTCCCTCTAATGCATCATTGTGGCGCCCAGTCTTTCACTTTGACCAAGAACGTTTTCAGAACCTCGTTATCCACAAAATAATGCAGATTAGGCCAGCTGCATCAATAATTCTGCTTGGATTTACCTCCTTACGAATTAAAATTGCATGTAGCACATCTAACATTTTTCTATCATTTTTAGCTACATTTGTTTTTATGTCAAATAAAGACCCAGAAAGACTGCAATAAAAGCTCTAACATACAAATTCAGGGTTTACTTTTTTTGCTCTAAAAATAGTTATGAAACCACTATTATTTTTCTTTAGATGTTCGGGTAATTATTTGTACAACTGTCAAAAATCTCCAAAGTTTGACAGATATGTGATCATTTCTCACCTGTGAGTAAAACCAGCTACTTTTACTTTTTAAATGAGTTTTGCAGAGAAATTTAAAGCATCTCCTGCTTCTTCATTTAATTTCATCAAAACATATTAATGCTCTAATTCTGAGCTGTGGAGGAATAGATGTGAAGTTGTAATCAGGTTTTATTAAATTATTAATTAATTTGGGTCATTTCACACCGTCACCAGTTTCAACTCTTATTTTTCACCAACCAGTACACTTTGTAACGCCATTTTGTACTTGATAACTGTTTTACAGTTAACTGTTATATGGTCTCTCATATCACACATGTACCTTCGTTGAATCGTATGTCCTCCTCTGAAATCTTTACTTTAGGGTTGCAACTAACAGTTATTTTAGTAATTGATTATTCTATCGATTATTCAGCCAAATAAAAACAATGCAGATTTTATCTTTTTAATACAATTATAAATTTTAGATATAAGAAAATAAACACTGCATAAAATCCAATAACAGCATGCCTTTAGTGAATACTTGATCATTTGGAGCAAAGGATGAATTTATAGCTAAAGAAAATCCTTCAAACATCAACATGTGGAAAGTTCAGGCCTTTCATCTGGACTGAACGTCCATACAGCACAGGGTGTTATTTATTAAGATTAATAATTGGATAGCAAGAATTGGTTGAAAATGTTTTTTCTTTGTATTTTAACCTAAACTGCCACTTGAGTTCTGTGTCAAACATATTGAGACAGAAATGGTTTTAATCTTAAATCCAAAATATAGATTATTTTGTGCTGTTTACGGCTCTGAATATGTTATTTATTTAGGAAATGGTCTATGAGTCTGTACATTCCACTTGAACGATTAATTGATTAATAAATAAGTTGATAATTAATTCAATAGCCGATTCATCATCATTAACCTGATTAATCCTATTAATTGCTTCCAGCTCTATATTTCTTTATTCCCATTTATTTTGGTTGCTAACCCCATTTGAGCCAGTTGACTCAATAAAATGGGTCACATAATGACTCCTGATCAAAACTAATTAACTTTTTTGCAGATCTTTTTAATTAGAACTGCTTCACCACATTTCCTTTGCCGGCCTGATTTATCGCAAGTTCAAAAGGTTCCACAACAAAGGTTGCAAAAGATTAAGTTATTAAATGCCTAGCAGCTTATTAAACTGATCAGTTACTAGCCTCTCGCAGTAAGCAATAAATCAATTGAACACATGATCAATTAAAATCAGCTGGATAATTTCCATTCTGATAATTAATGTTTTAACAGAGCAATTCTCCTCATAATCCGTTTCATTCATGGTATCGGTGGTGGGTGGTTTTTATTTTCATTTTGTTTCTTGGTTTTGGTCGGAGGCTTTTGGAACTGGAAGATATTTCAAATTTAACTGGAAGATATTTCAAATATCTTCCAGTTCAAGTATTAAGTGTTCTTTATTAAATTAGTTTATTGATATTTGAGAAGGCAACCTTGCATTATTTTTGCCGTTATTATTCTACTACTTGAAAATGGTCTCAAAACAACTATATTATTGTTTATCATAATAATTTCTAGGGCAATTTATCAATGGTCAAAATTTGTCTACGAGTCACATGATTTTAATTCTTTAACATTTTTTTATAAGTTCCTTGTAGTGACATCTAAAATCCCAAGGTGTCTAAAAAGCAAAATTAAAAATTATTCTATTTTGACCTTAAATCTTGAAACCTTAAATGTGGCTAAATGTGTCTGAAACTATTTCCAATCCCAAATTCCCTTGTTTTATTTGACTGTGCTCTGAAGATTATCTTGCTCAGGTTTGTTGTAGCTCTGTGGAGGAAGGCATTTGGCACTAAGGATTCCCATATATGCAAAAAAAAGAAAGAAAGAAAAAAAGAAAAGAAAAGAAAAGGAAGAGTGAAAACCGTCTTGGTTCAGAGCCGGAGCTCTGCAGCAGAAACCTTATTTTCCATTTCCACGGCAATAAGAACTTACTTTAACAGAGGAATGTTACATCTGCAAGGGCCCATAAAATACATGGTCCATAGCCATCTGTCTCAGTGGCTCCTGATAAAAAAATAGGAGTCATATACCAGGCGGCCAACGCGAGGCCTCAGAAAGCATAAGCTTCCTCAGACACAAAGTACAGCTGGTTAATCAGGATAAGAGGAGGCCACGAGGAAGCACTTGGGTTTCACGGGACTCTTCTTAGAATAGACCCTGCACTCGCTCAGAAGTACTCCATCGACCTACAGACACAAACACTCCATGTGAAGTACTCCCATGGGTGTCCACAGTAAATCGGGTCATGAGACAGACACCGGGATTCGCTACAGTTAGCTGACCTTTTGTGATGTTTCTCCAACATATCCAAAGATGAAAAAGATGGACTATTTTTTTCAGCCTTTAAATACAAATATATACTTTTTAAAAAATCTCACAAATGTGTATGTACAATAAAACAGAGCGAAGGACTCTGGTGGGTCCAAAAAACAGGAGTGAGTTTGTGTAAAGCCCGTCACACTGTGGTTTCGCCCTGCTTGCTGTTAGCCAGTTTCGTGTAAAACCTCCTCCATGAGTTCAGGGTCTTCCCAGACCAGATCCAGAAGCCGGAAGTGATTCCCACTATGAGCGTCATGAGATACTTGATCATGAAGACGGTGAAGTCCGGGCTCATGTTGGGGTGGTTCTGGATGGGGCACGGCACTGCATACGTCTTACACGACTGGCTGACCCACGTCCTCTCCCACTGCTCGCGGAAGGCCTGCTCGTAGAAGTAGCAGGCGATGACGATGGTGGCCGGCACGGTGTAGAGCACGCTGAAGATCCCGATCCGCACCATCAGCTTCTCCAGCTTCTCTGTCTTGGTGCCGTCGTGTTTCATGATGGTCCGGATGCGGAAGAGGGACACGAATCCGGCCAGGAGGAAGGAAGTCCCGATGAAAAGATAGACGAAGAGAGGCGCCAGGACGAAGCCTCGGAGGGCGTCCACGCTGTTGATGCCCACGAAACAGACCCCGCTCAGCACGTCTCCGTCCACCTGGCCAACTGCCAGGATGGTGATGGTCTTTATGGCGGGAACGGCCCAGGCTGCTAGGTGGAAGTACTGGGAGTTAGCCTCGATAGCTTCGTGGCCCCACTTCATCCCGGCCGCCAGGAACCAGGTGAGGGCCAGGATGACCCACCAGATGGAGCTGGCCATGCTGAAGAAGTAGAGCATCATGAAGAGGATGGTGCAGCCCTCCTTCTTAGTGCCCTGCACCACAGTCCTCATCTCTTTCTCAAAGCGATCATTGCAAACCACCTTGTCTTCCAGTAGGAATCCAGCAATATAGGCGATGGAGACCATGGTGTAGCAGCCAGAGAGGAAGACTATGGGCCGCTCTGGGTAGCTGAAGCGCTTCATATCCACCAGGTAGGTCAGCACTGTGAACAGAGTGGATGCGCAGCACAGGATCGACCAGATTCCGATCCAAATTCGAGCAAATTTCAGCTCCTCCTCGCTGAAGTACATCATCCCATGAGACTTCTTCAGCTCGCACGGGGCGCCGCAGTTCTCCTGCCCCAGGAAGCGGTAGTTCAGGTAGGGGGGGACCACGAGGGGCCCCGGACACCTGAAGTGACCGAGCGTGGGCTCGGGCGGGGAGCGCGCGGTGGGGTAGAGCCCGGGCCCCTCCGGCTCGGCGCGGTCCGACATGTTCTGGCCCACGCACAGCTCGCCCGCGCCGTGCACCGGGAACTTCTCGCACGCGAGGCTGTCGGGCCACTGGAAGCCGAACTTGTTCATGAGCGCCTCGCAGCCCTGCCGCGCGCGCTCACACAGAGAGCGGCACGGCGGCAGCGCCTGCTCCAGCACCGTGCACACCGGCGCGTACATGGAGCACAGGAAGAACTTTAAATCCGGTGAGCACTGCACCTTCACCAGGGGGTAAAACTGGTGGACCTCCAGTCCGGCGTCTTCCTGGTTCGTGTGGCCCAGCAGGTTCGGCATGATGGTCTCGTTGTAGGCTATGTCGGTGCACAGCGGGATGGAGATCGGCTGGCAGAATCCGTGTTCCGGGATAGACATTCCTCGGTCTCCGTACTGAGCGTTGACCCTGACGGAGGCGGACAGGATGAAGGGCAGCAGACAGACCGCCGCGCGGAGCCGTCCGTGGAGCAGCATTGCGAGGAAGGATCCGCGGCACGACTTTCTGTTTGTTGGGAGTAACTTGACGGTCCCTCAGCCTCAGCAGCTTCCCTGAGCGCTTCTTTGTTGCCGAGCTGAATGCAGCGTCTCCCCGCGGTTCTCCTGTCCGCGTCCCTCAGCTTCTCATCCCGCGGCGGGGGAGATAAACGGAACAAAGATCCGCGATCCTCAGCAGCAAACCCGAAACCTTCATTTAAAATCCTCTTTGGAGCCGAATGAAGAGGTTTCGCTTCCAACCCAGGAGCCTCAGAATTCCGTCTGCACAAGACAGTCAGAGCGCCGATCAAACCCTCTGCTCTCTCTCTCTCTCTCTCTCTCTCTCACTCTCTCTCTCTCTTTCTCTCATTTTTCTCTCTCTCCCTCCCTATTTCTCTCTTTGCCTCGGTCTGATTGGAGCCACACGGACGTCAATGCACGTGCAACATTCACCGAGCCCCTTCAAAATAAAAGCGGTTTCACACCCAAGTCCTGCTAGATTTGATGGTTCTCTTACTTATTGAGGATGTTCTCATCAGGAAGCAGTAACAGAAGTACTTATTTGAGCTTCATTTTAAAATACAACATATGAAATATACAATTTCATAAAATATATATTTTTTTATGTGGTCAATAATGAGTAAGTAGAAATTACAATTTTTGTGCAATTTTCCCCCCCAAAACACACACAAAAATAATAAAAACGTTTGCAATTGTAATTGCATTCCAAAAGAAGCCGCTGATGCTTTGACCATCATGGCTGTAGATGGCGTTGTTTCTTCTGTACAGCTCAAAAAAAAAAAAAAAAAAAATATATATATATATATATATATATATATATATACATATATATACATTAGCTGAGGAGGTATGTTGTTGAGCCATTTGCATCACACTCCTATTGATGTTGCAATAAGATCAGATTTTGTTTGTTGCTTTGGAAACAACACAGTGGATGTTGATTATATACAAAGCTGAAACAATTTGCCAGGAACAGGTTTTTTTGGTCTTTGCCAAAAACACTAATATGCTTAAAAGGGATATATTCCTTTCTTTTACAGCATTCCACCACCAGCTGCAATGACTCCCAGTACTGAGTCATCACTGTGTTTTACAACAGAAATGACTCAAAACATACTTTTTGACTAGTCTGTTTGCTTGTAGTATGCAACGCAAGGACAAACTGAAGGTATATTTGTGATGATAGTCTGAACAAGGCAACAAATTAAAGAAAAACAATAGCTCAATTGTGTAAATATTAGCATAAACTTTGCTTTTTCTCAACAACTGAACAGCAAACACTTACCATAAGAGAAATTGTGTTTTGCGGGTTCACTGACAGTTTCCCCAGTTTTGAATCCAACTTAAAAATTTTATAAATAAAAAATTGTTGTATCAGAACATGCCACTAATCTTTACCTAATTTTCAATCAAATTCAAGGCACAAAAAGGACTTGGTTTTTTTAGACGGAAAAAGTAGTTTTTAAAGAAAAAAAAAAAAAAAAATATATATATATATTTTTTTTTTTTTTTTTTAAATCAAGAAAAAAATTGTATATTCTTTATTTTATTAAATTGATGCATCACTAAGGATTATACTACTTTAGTAAAGCCGTTCTTTAGGTTAGGTTTTCTGGGAACGTCTTTGTAAATCGCCAACATTTCCACCAGTGCTGAAATTGCATTCTATACACATTTAAAAAACATCAGCTTTGTGAATGACTACTAATCCCCCAACAGCAAGGAGGGACATAAATAAATGAAGTGAGGAATCACATATGAAGGAAAGAATATGAAAAAAGGAAGAACAGAAGAAAGACTGACAACAGAGGAAGTAAAGAAGGAAAGGAAGCAAGGACTTAAAGGAAAAACAAGAAGAAAGGGTAAAAAGGAAGGGCTCAAAAAAGAAAGGAATACATAAGGCAGGGGTGACAGTAGAAACCAAAGGGTGTGGAAGAACACAAAATAGGACTCAACCAAGGAATGAATGAATAAATGAAATTGGGACTGGAAGTAATGTCTGGAATACTTTGCAATTCCCTCTTTCATACTTATTCAGACTTTGAAAAGACTGGATTCCCCTGCTTTTCTTTTCTAGTGTGTGTGTGTGTGTGTGTGTGTGTGTGTGTGTGTGTGTGTGTGTGTGTGGTACACTATACCTGACTGTACATTTTTGACTGAACTGGACAGTAAATAATTGGCTGCTTTACACTTGGACAAGGTGAAAAAGGCGACACGTTTTCTTGCCAAGTGTAATAACGTGAGATTTGTTGTAAATTAGAGATGTGTAAACAAACCAAACTCATAGGAATATTTTTTTTTCTAAAATGTGTGTCACTCTTAGTTGCATTTCGTTGGGGGGTTTTGTTTAGAAAATGTCTGCGTTCCTGAACGAATAAACTACTTATCGCTACGGCTCTTTATGATGAGTAACTTCCTGTCAAACGCCATTCCTTGCAGCTGATGTTAGGAAGCGCAACACTGCTAGATGGTAGTAATGCGGGACATAGTTAAAGGGACAATCCAACTGAAGCCAAATTTATCAAACACGACGCTAAAAAAGAAAAAGAGCATTCATCCATCCAGATGATGATATCGACCTTGTGATCTGAGGTTGATGTCCATTTAAATACATCCATTAACCCCCTCAGCTCTGACTCGCAGCTGGTAAAAGTCAAACCAGCCTGTCGTGTCCAGCTGATTCCGCCTCTCTCTCTGCTCGCCTGTCGACCTGAAACCTCTTCAAGTTAGTTTGACAACACAATGTTCAACTACCAAACCCGCTTCCATTCCTCCCTGTTGTACTCGCATAAAGTTCCACTAGAAAACTGTAATCTAGTTCCAGGAAATCCGACGCGCTGCCACGGGACAGGCTGGCCGCCGCCAGCACAGCAACATCAACCGGGTTTTACCCACCGGCTAAGCGGGGGTAGCTGCTAGCGGTTAGCCGCGGAAGGTTGTGCCTACCTCGGCTGGGACGCCATGGTGCAGTGCGCCTCTCGGAGCGAACAAAGTTCGCCGTCATGCGTTTTCCCTGAAGGTCCTCACCGAGGTGGTCTTCACGCTTGGTCACATTGTTTACCGGTAAACTTAATTGAATTATTTCGGCTGCAAAGTTGTTTTGCAGTTGTCAGCTTTCTGCGCGTATTTTGGGTTGAGTCCAGCCCGTCTGCTTACTGGACTGTTCTACCCTTCGCAGCCACTCGGGGACCGGGCTCGGGTTTTATATACTCTTAATGCTACTCAGAAAGTTTCACAAAACAGCTCGTTCGCCACTTTTGGCTGTAATTTCACAAATAAAACGAACAGTAATAACAGCCGAGTCCAGCTGACTGCATGTTTTGCGACTGTTTTCGCTCATTCGCTGCAGTTTATGTTAAAGTTTTGGACGTTACCCCTACGCGACGGAACATGGTACTGCCATCTGTGTTTATGGTGTTGAACCTACTGGACTGTCGGTTTTAAATGCCACAATTAATTGAGAGCGAAAAGTTACTACAAATTTAAAAAAGCTTACAAACCACAATTTCATAATAATTTATATTTACGCTTGGCAGCTGTCTGTGAGTATCTAAACCTTTATCCTATAAAATCTCTGATGGTTCAACATAAAGGCAAGATGGCTTCACATAACACTTCGATTCAAAATTCAAAGTTTTAATAGCATGGCGTATTTAACCCATTTAATCCCACCGGCAACAATTGTTGCCAGACATTTTTTTCTAACTTCTGGGAGCTCTAGAAGAATTGTTTTGACTTTTGGCAGCTAATTGAAGTTTTAAAGTCAAATAGTGTGTCTGCTCTAAATATCAATTTGATGTATCTAGTGTAAAAGGTCGCGTGACCAGATCTCTTCATTTCCTGTACAAGAGGAAGTTGGTAAAACACATGATGCCACGCATGAAACTCAAAATATTTTCAACATATGTTCTTTCAAGTGTCTTCCACTGATATATAAAGAAAATTGTATCCCTTCATTCATCTTTTGATCATAAGAAGAGTGAATGTAAGCATGGCAACAATTGTTGCCGCTAGCATAATACATAGACAGCACTAAGCTGTGTCATTGGGTTGCTGATTATTCTATACACCCTGCTGTTCCCACACAGCTTAAAGTTATCAGATATTTTAGATCTTTTAGACCTGAAGGAACCTCAAAATGATGTCTTCTACATCCCACAGTTGAAACCCTCATTTCATCCCCCTAAAAGGCGATCCATTACACAAAGTGGCCTGAATGACCACTACAAGATGATCCATGCCTTAAACTAGTTTAGGACAAGGCAAAGGTCTTGTGCTTGGTCTGGTGGAACAGGGACAATGTCCTCTAAGATGTACAGTTGTTCATGCAAATTTTTTTTACCTGATTTTGCCTCTTTGATGAAATAACTAAATGAGGTCAAAGGTCGCTTGGCACTTTGATTTAATCTTTATGTATCTAAAATATTTCTGAACACTCATGCATAACCTATTATTTTATAATAGGTTAACCTATTATTTTACATGCTTAACCTATTATTTTATAATAGGTTATGCATGTCATGTTTTTTCTTATTTTTTATATGTAGATAAATAGGCCATATTTGTGTAATTTAGACTATGCTGTTTCCCACCGGCAACAACTCTGGCTGACATTGTTGCCGAGTATTAAGCCTAAAATTTAGCTAACATAACCAACATAAAATTAAATAATTTATAAATATCATGTGTTAGGGAGGTCCAAGAATTGAAATACATGCACTTATTTAGCAGGAAAAAATGTGGGATTAAATGGATTGAGGGACAATATTGAAAGAATAGATGGATAAATAAATTCAGTTACCAGGACTTCCATGCAGAATTTTCTAGGAATTTTGCAAAATTGTTCATTCATAACCCTCCATATTTTTCATATGTTGCCACAGTAAAGTGGAAAACTGTAGTATTGTATTCTATTGGATGTTACAGTCTGGAGAGAAATAAATACTTCATCTTACCTTACCCTGAACACACCATCTCTACGATGAAACATGGGGATGGCAGCATCATGCTGTGGGAGAGCTTTTCTTCTGGAGCTGCTTAGAGCTCAAGATAATAGGGACAGAGGTAAATACATGGCAATCCTGGAAGAAACCATGGTGCAAGTTTCCAAAGATAATAGACTGGTTTATCTTCCCCCAGGACAATGGCACTACACAATGAAATTGTTTAGACCACAGCATATTCATGCCTTTGAATGGCCCAGTCAAAGTTCAGAACCAATCTAGTTGAGAATCTGTGACTTTGAAATTTGCTCTTTGCAGAGGCCCTCCACCCATTCTGACTAAACAACGTACAAAAACGTAGTTATAAGTATGGATCTGGCAGAGATGAACCCCCAGAAACCTTCTACTTATGTTTATTTGTCACATAAAAATCCCAATAAAATGAAGTGATGTTTGTAGTTCAACACAATAAAATGTGAAAAAAAGTGTGACTCTCCTTATTGAAGAGTCATTTTGAAAACACTAAGGGTTTTAAAAAAAAGGAAAGGTAATCAATCTGGCGCATAATTAACATAATTATTTGTTCTTCTTAACACAATATCTTATCTACACTTGGTCTTTTTTATGTTTACTCAATGAACAAACAACCTGGGCTGCTTTGTTGTATCCCTGTTATGCAGATGTGGCTTGGTGTTAAATTCAAGCTCCCTTAATAGTTTACATTATGTCCAGCAGGTGGCCCTCTTGCAGAATACACCAGCAAAATGTGTGCATTCTACAATAGACTGAACTATTTGAACCTGGGGTGCAGAAAAACGCAGGTCAGTCTCCTCTTTATATCATTCCGAGAACCGTTTACCAGTCACAAAACTATAGAGGATTAGGCTTGCTTCCTGTACGATTGCTGTTTTTTTAATCACCACGTTTACTGTGGCAATTCTTGCAATTAACCTTACCTAAACAGCCAAACACTGCAGAAGAGTAGGGAGAAGTAATTGCTTGCAAAGCTGCAAACCCATCAATGTACCAAAGTCGAAGAGTCATATCTTAGTTTTTCTGTTGTGTTTATGCAAATTACAAAAAACAGCACAAATGGTTATTTTTTGCTTCTCTTCACATCAATGCTACAGTGACATTGTAGGCTTTAAAAAGAAACAGCTGAAATAACACCAAGGAAATGTAAGACTGATAATGTTCTGAAAATCACACAATCTTACAAACAAAGAGGCTGAGGATGAAAATTATAAACTGAGTCTTCTAATTTATTCAGTCTTTGAAGAATCAAAATGAAAACAGACAAGCAACTAATTGTAATCTGTCAATAAAATGTTTTTTTAAACATTAATATGTTGCATTTACATAGCAGCTTAGTCTATTGAAATTATACACACAGCACACAGTAAAGTTTGGAATAAATTGTCTGATTAACATATCAAGCATAAATCACACTGAGTTTCTTTTTTATTTTGACTGAGCAGCTTCTGTTATTGGTACATTGTTTCTAATTTAAAAAATCCCATTAAATTTACAAACTTTTTAATGCATATAAATGACTTGTTCAGTTCTGCATTTCCAGATGGAGTGCACAGAGTATTTTTAGGTACTTAAAGCACAATTTAATTAACCTTAAACAATCAAACATATTCATGGGTACTTCAATATGCCTGTTTCTTTTTTTTCTCATTTACAAATAGAAGCTGTCTGTGTTATGTTTGAACAAGATTTCTTCATACTTCTTTCATAATAATGTCTTGGTTATATATTTACATACGGTTTATACAGTCAATCTGAAATGAGAACCTTTAAAATAGCATCATCATATCCAATTAAATGTGGAAGTGATTTATCCAAGACCTTGTTGACTCGGTTGGTTCGGATTTCTCTGCCAGAAGGAGACCAGGAAGAGTGGACAAGTAAGAAATCTGTCCCCCGGCTCGTTTTCTTGGGTAACAACTTGCAAGCAGAACGACGTCTCTGCGGCTGGCGTGGTGAAGTGTGGCGTTACTTCGTAAATATGTCCGCAGCTCTCTGCGATTGTGGTTGGCCCGTCGTTCACATGCAGCGTTGTGGCAGAGGGACCGGTGGTTTTGACTTCCAGTCGCTCGTTTTCCATCGCTGATACTTCCACAGGCAACACCACGTATGCATTTGCGAAGCTGTCTCCTTCGAGGCACTTCAGCTTGGTAGACCAGCAGTATTCCCCTGGGTCCCCTGTTTGTGGAGAATTCAAATTATGAAGGATTTTAAGTCTTTATATAAATCAGTGTGGATGCAAAGCATCGAAATATGATCATCTGATGCAGGCAGCTAATACATTACAGTTACAAGTTGTAATTTTAACGATGTGTAAATTGAGACAAAGAAAAAAAACAACAACTTGGTCAAATATTAATGACGATGAAGTCCAGATTTATACAGCCATGATGACTTAAAGTTGGATTAAGCAAAAATATGAAATATAAGAATGTAAGGTAAGTCAGTCTTCAGCATTGGCTTGCAGAAGCTTTTAACTTTTTGAATGGGTGCATTGCATTATGTGTAATATGTGCAAAACCATATGAATCACAGTGAAGTGAATGAGATAAATTGGCCTTGTAAAATAATGTCTAAATAAAAGCTAAACTGAGTTTTTTTCTAGATTAATAATAAAGCTTAGATATGTCAGACAGTTCTTCATTAAAGACTGTTTGGTTCACATTGATTCTGCAATTTATTTTAGGTAAAAAAAAAAAAACACAACTCAGGATTTATTTTTGCATCAAACTCTGCTGAAGTCACTTTGTGGCCCCTTACCTTCTGTGGAGTCTGTAATCCGTATGTTGTGATTGTCCCGGAGTTGCAGTTTTTTAGCGTATGTCATTGAACTGCACTCTATCAAACAGTCGGTTGGCAGCCTCATGGAGCTGGGCTTCGGCGCCAGCAGCGTGTCCTTCTCGGTGCACTTAGCCGCGCCAGTGGCCAGCAAAAGATGGGAAAGCAAGCCAAAGCCCAGAAGGCACATTGTAAGATATCCGGTCATTCTGTCCACCAACAAGCTTAAAGAAATACAACTGGCAGTGTTCAGCTGTGAACCCGGGTCCTAATCGGCTGACTCTGAAACTATGCACAAATGCCTTCACCGCAAGTAAAAACATCAGCAGCTGCCCAGAAAGACAGCAGCGTATCATCGTTTCCCTCAGCACCACCTGATCTTTTGAATCACACAGCCAACGTCTCCTCAGCTCAGATTTCCCTCCTTCTTGGCGTGACTTCACAAATCCCTGCTTGTCAGGCAGGCATAGGACTGGATTGATGAAGAGTTTCATAATATTTACTTGTATTTTTTGTGAAAGGACATTGAGGCCATGTATAATTAAGTCAGAGAAATAAAAAAAACCAGAATGAGTTTAAAAGCATTGTAGTCATTTTTTTATTGAAATAATCAAGAGCAAGAAATCACACAACTGATACAAATGATTTCAAAAGAAAAGCAAAGTCCTAAACACTGGATCTAAATGTGTTTATTAAAAGTAGTTGCACACTGTGGGGGGGAAAGGGGGGGGGCAAACTGTGAGGTAACTTTGTGAAGTTAGTACAAAACTACAATCAATTTTTTATAAAAATAATAATGAAAAAAAACTGAAATCATTAAGAATTGTCACTACTCGAGAAGTTATTAAAAGTACCCAGAAGAGAACATTAAATCTATTTAAAATTTGTGAATATATATATATATTAAAACAAGTGTTGTTTTTGTCATTGGAGCTCAAACAGAGAAAGAATTGCCTTTCCAGTTAGGATAAGCTTGAAAGTTTTGATGATTAAAAATTACAATAAGCCAAATCCTAACTCTGGCAGCAATGGTGAAAACGTCCAACTGACCAAAAATTGTTTAAGAAAAATTTCGAGGGCATGTTTTTTGGACAGCTTAAATCTGGAAATGGTGCTTTGCCAAAGGATTGTTAGGATCCAAGTGAACCTTAAAACCACGTTTTAATGGTAGGGTGTTTCCCTAAGCATTTTGGACGTACAAACACCACAGTGTAATTATTCTAAAAAACATGGAGAGTTCCTTAAAAGCTGCATGCCTTCAAAAGGTCACCCAGTGCTGACTAAAATCATGTATTTTATAATCATATTTGATCAAGTTAAGTGTATTCACAGGACGCTTTAATTTAATTCTTAACCCGTATGTAGTTAGTGATAAGTGAATAAATACACTTGCATTTTAGATTGCATTTTGATGTTGGTGCACAGTACAGTTATTTTATGGCTAAAGCTCCCTCAAATACCAAGGCTCCTAATTTTACAAGGTTTCTGAAAGATGAATACATTTGGGAGCTTTGTAGCCGTGCAGACTTTAAATCTAGCCTTCACAGGGCACTATAAAATTTACACCCTTATTTTTCTAACCCTGGTTTCCCTGCTGAGAATAAACCAACATCCTTCCCGTAAGAAGCCATGGTGGCCTCACAATTCAGTTAAGAAATAAAACTGGCCAGTGAAGTATTTGGCAAGACTCTCTCTCACATTTTTAGAGGGAACACAGAGTAACCGTTAGCAGCTATAAATAAATGACTTGAGAACACCAACTACATAGATGACATCTGAACCACAGTTCTTTTCCAGCTAATAATGTTGAAAAATCTGAGATTAAAAAAAATAAAAGACAGTATTTTCTTATCCTAGATAACGTTTCTTTTTTAAAAACATCCCAATTGTTGTCTTTTCCAGAAGCAGGGACTAATTTTCAAGACGTTCAGGCTCAACAAATCTGTTTTTGGTATATGGCGGCAGCAGCAGGAATGCAAAACTGAGACGCTGCTTTGGTTCCCACGATCAGTCCTGAGTACACAGAGTAACAATTTAAGATAGAGGGCAGTACAGGTGGGTGATCTAACATCTGAGAAAACAAGTCTGTGTACAAAGATATTTTGGATATGCCAGGTGGCTCGGTTCTCATGCGGGACAGACTTCAGCTCACTCTGTGCTGGACTGTGGGTCGTTGCCAGGACCACAGCCGCAGCTGCGGTTCACCTCAATTGGGGAGATGACGATGGAGGCGGTTTCATCCATGTAGACGATATCCAGTGTTTCCTGCACGGCGGGATGGCAACATGGCAAAGGATCCTGCATGCAAGGGATCTAAAGTCAGTTTATATAGCACACTAGGAATAACAGACATTTAAATCATAACTTGATTTTATAAACATGTATGGTGTACTGAACAAAACGCAAAAAGGGAACATTTCCTAGCATTACACTTTTAAATCTTTTAATCTTTTCGTTTCCTAAACACATTTTTATCAAATGGGAGCGCAGGGTTACAACTACAACGAATAGGGTTGTAAACCTAATAACTTATAGTGCATTTATTACTTTTGGAAGTTGAGAATTGACAACTCCTACCTGTGAGCTGGCACCTTGGACACCGGAGGAGAATGAGGGACATTGCATGGTGCCATCTGCAGGGTTGCACAGGGCACACTGAACAAAGGTCAGGCTCAAAGGATGGATCACCCAGCTGTCCCAGCCAAGGTCTGAAAGGTTACAAAATACAAGTTTTACAATTAAATAACATTTGAAAAAAAAAAAAGAAGTCCTGAGTGCATTAGAATTGTTAATCATCGTTCTGTACCTTTCATGGAGATCTCAGAGGCCACAGAGCAACACGTCAGGCCCGTTCTGTTTCCACTGTCATGCGATACAGAGTAATCAGTGGCTGCTGGAGAAAGAGGGACATTATCAGTGTTGGGTACAAACGACTGTCACATGGGATCAGATCTGACCACCTGGAGTTGATTCTTTGTAATATGAATTTCACGTACGTGCCGTCTTTTTGGCAGCCTGAGGAATGAAGCCGATTGTTCTCTGCCACTGCTCACGGACGCTGTCCATCCCACCAGCGGGCAGCTGTGGCTCAGCCTGCAGGCTGAGAGCCCTCAGGAGACCCTTCCTGATCGACTGCAACGACTCGTCCTTGCACCTGAATATTCAAATCATCGTGTTAGATATGATCAATCAAAATGAATGCATCTGCTAAGGTTTTAATTTGATTTTTTGTTTTTTTTATTTTTATTGCTTAACTGAACTTGTGCAATAAATGAAACAGAGTAGCACTGCGTGCGGAGACGGTTGGAAGAGGAGTGATGCGGTGTTTTATGACAGAGTTTTATGTTATTCATTTATGGTAAACGCTCACACAATGTTTCACATCATAGAAAGACTACACACACATGCACAGACGAATATAATCACAAAGACTTATAGAAATCATGTTTTCTAAAACTGACCTTTGCTGAGACAGTGAAGCAATAGCAGGGGCTGCAGGCTCCTCATTGGATGGATGCAGGACAAATGCAGTCGTCTTCGAAAAACCAACAAGTATCATCATGCCAATGAACGCAAAAGACATGCTGGGATGCGGAGTGAGGCCAAGGCTGGTTCCAAAAGAATAAAGATGGCAGTTTCTTCACAGACGTCTTCTTGGATGAGGTGTGGAGACGAGGATGCTGCGCAAGGTACTGTTACACGGGTTCTGGGAACCTGGGCTTTTATTTGCATTCAAGCCAGTGTGGCCTTGAGATATTTAACATTGTTGTCTTGTCCCAACTCTGTGTGAAAAAGTGCAAGGAGGACGGTCCAACAGAGGAAGACTCGTAGACTCAAGACAAACACACCAGAAGGAAAGGTCGGAAGAAGACAAAATTAACAAAGCCCCACGTGTTGCAGTTGAAAGTACAACAGTGTCACAGGACAGAGCTGTGACTCTTCCAGCTGAGTGACTTAATATAATATCACCTCCTGAAGTCACATTTAAAGGTGATGCTCTTTTGATGTTCGTTCTACCAAAATGAGTGCAGTTACCCTGCCTTGCAAAAGTATTCACACCTTTTGAGCATTCCCCTCCCCCCACCCTTGCTTTATATTTCTTTTTACATATACTCAGGTTCCAAACACAAATGTCAATCTATTTCAATAAGATTGTTTGTTACATACAAAGCAAAGTGCCACAAACATTTGTATAAAGTGATAAGCATCCTTAGAGCTTGATGCTGACTTCCTTCCATGATGTGCTTGGGCTGATGTACTACATGTATACATACTAACATATACAGCTCTGGAAAAAACTAATAGATCACTTAAAATGATCAGTTTCTCTAATTTAACTTTTATAGGTACATGTTTGAGCAAAATGAACATTGTTCTTTTATTCTATGAAATACTGACAACAATTATAATCAGACATTTTGTATTTATTTGCAGAAAATGAGAAATGGTTTAAAAAAAATGAAAAAGACCTCAAATAATGCAAAGAAAACATTCATCCATTTTCTTTACACCCTTGTCCCTTCGTGGGGTCAGGAGGGTTGCTGGTGTCTCTCCAGCTAACGTTCTGGGCGAGAGGCGGGGGTCACCCTGGACAGGTCACCAGTCTGTCACAGGGCAACACAGAGACACACAGAACAAACAACCATGCACACACTTACACCTAAGGAGAATTTGGAGAGACCAATTAACCTGACAGTCACGTTTTTGGACTGTGGGACAAAGTCGGAGTACCCAGAGAGAGTCCACACATTCACAGGAAGAACATGTAAACTCCATGCAGAAAGACTCTGGGTCAAACCCGGGACCTTCTTGCTGCAAGGCAACAATGCTACCAACTGCGCTACTGTGCAGCCTGTAAAGAAAACAAGTTCACATTTACTTAGACACAATAGTACTAATGTTTTCATTCAGAAGGAGTTCAGAAATCAATATTTGCAGGAATAACCACAAAGTTTTCAATGGGGCTCAGTGAAGTGGTCTCTTAATTTTTTTTTTCCAGAGCTGTATATATAGGTGTGTATGTGTGTGGCCTTGTATTTGGTGCATTGTGGGTATTAACTGCTCCCTATGGAGCCCCCTAAGAAGAAATGCTGTTTTTGGGTTAGGGGTTATGTTTAGGAGTAAGATGTGACTTGAGTTTAGATTAGATTTAGGTTCATGGTAATAGTAATTGTTAGGGTACGTATCAGGGCTACCCTACAGAAATGAATGAAAAATGTAAGTCAATGTAAAGTCTTTCTGAAGAGAAAAATACATACTATTAGTGTGTGTGTGTGTGAGTGTGTGTAGGTTCATTCATGTTTGTGTACGTGCAATGAAATAAAGATTGAAAAAAGATACAGATAAAAAAGTAGCTGTTGTGAACATATTTATGTTGCCCCTGAGCTTTTGGTTTAATTTGTTAGTTGAACTTTGACATGTACAGAGCAGTGAAAGATAATTTCCCATTGCTACTGAGGAAATGAATATGTGGAATCAACCTCAATTTGAGGTTGATTCGCTCAAATTAACAGCTAAACCTCCTGAGACTCTTGTCAGTTATTTGTGCTTTACAACACTTTTTTCCAAAGTCACAAAGGCATATTTGTACAATAGCCTAAGTCATCTGAACCCCCTGATTAATTATTATTATCTCAGATTGTTAATTGTACTTTAATAATAACTTACTGAACTTACATCTATACATGAATTTTTTAGCCAATAGCAAGTATGCTATATTATGTTAATTTGCTCCTGTTTATGATAAAAAATAAATACATTGAAATAACTCAAAGAGAGGCACTATTTTGTATTTTACATTTTAGAGCATAATTAAGTTGTTATAAAAATTCTATACCATATTTTCCGCACTATGAGGTGCACCGGATTATAAGGTGTACCTTCAATGAATGGCCTATTTTAAAACTTTTTTCATGTATATGGCGCACCGCATTATAAGGCGCATAGAATAGACAGAGGCTTGAGTTACGTTATGCATCCACTAGATGGAGCTGTACTAAAGTGAATATCAACGAAACAGTCCGACCCCAGTCAGCGAGGAGAGCCTTCCTGGGCCGGGCGGCCGGACGATGGTCACCCGTCTCCGTTCGTGGATAACATGGTGCTAAATGATCTGCAGACGACCTGATTCTAGACGGTCGGTAGCTAGATAGGTCAGTCAAACTTTATTAATAGATTACAAACCAGCGTTCTGACAACTATCCCAGCATGCACCACGCACTTGTTCTTCTACGGGCGAAAATGAATTCGGCGGCTTCTTACCGTAGTTGCGAAACCTGATGTGGTTATAAAGCGGACTGTCGGCTTTTGAGGAAATTGAAGGTTTTTAGGTGTTTCTTATAGTGCGGAAAATACGGTTTTTCAAATGGAACCTAAAAGAAATGGTAACCCTTTATTTGAAGGGGGTGAATAAGACTGTCATGACACTGTCATAAACACCTGTCATGAACATGAATAAGCCTTCATGAATATTTGCTAAAAGCGTCATTCGGTAAATTATGACACTTTAATACAAAGTTGACATTATTCAAAATGTCTTTGTTATGACAACTTGAAATTAACCAATAAATCATTACTGATATAGATTTATTATGAAAGTATTACTGATTGCACTTTAAAAATTAGGTAACTTTATGTTATTGAAGGTAAAGTTTAAACAGTAATGATTTCTTGGTTAATGTCAAGTTGTCATAACAAAGACATGCTGTGAAATTAGGCCTCTGTATCTTTAAGAAGGTTCGGCGCCTTTTGACATTTCATTGCTGTCCAGTTTGTATTTACCACATTTAAATTCCAACCTCTTTTGAAATACCAACCAGATGTTTATGGTGAACCTTTGCATTTATATTTATATTATGTAACATGAATAAAAATGTATGTAAAACTTACATTGAATTGAAAAAAAAGATACATTTTTACATGGAAAAAATGCGTAGTTAAAGTAGTCAAAGTAGTTAAAAAGCTACTATCTAAGGAAACCCACCAGACAACAGTCACTGCTATATGTACATATTCTGCTTATAACAAAGTAATTATCTATTTCCTATGCCACTATTCATTCGTAGGCTGTTTTATTTTTGATTAACAATACAGAAAACATATTTTAATTTTTTTAAATAGAAAGAAAAAAAACAGACAGCAACCATTCAGGAAGCACAACAGCTTTATTTCATTTCTTATTTTCCAGTTGGAGATCCACCCCGATGTGTTGATGATGGCTCCTAGCCACACCACTTGAACAAGCTTGAGCTTGTGTTATCTCAGAGTTTAACCGAGGTCAAACTTGTGCAAGACTTGGATGGGAGGCACGCAAAAGGTCACAGAGGCTAAGGGGGCAGCTGTGCCACCCTGAGTGGGGGTGTCTGCAGGTGCTACTCTGTGTGAATGTACAACCAGATCCCTTGCATAGTTTTAGGTTACACCAAAAATACCAAATAACGTTGTGATGGATTCCATGTAGATTTAAAGTATGTAAAAGAATTGCACCGTAGACCGTGATATCTGCGTATGCTTAAATGATCTGCTTTTATGCTTTTATTTATGGCTTGGAAAAACAGTGAGATGCCTCACGCGATAAACACAACGACATCGTTATTCCTCTGCATTCCTTCGTGTCATTTATCAAGGACACGGTAAAAAACATGCAACAAACAGATCCGAAAAATTGCTGCAGGTGATGTTATCTGGAAGTGTGGAAAAAAAAAATAGAGAGACGTCTCGGAGTTAAGAGTTGTAGTACACAGTGGCACGTTGTCCTCAGGTTCCCTCAGATAAGATCCCCTTGCCAAAAAACGAAGCACAAGTAAAAACTTTCTCATGAGGCCCAAAACGGGGCATTTCTCAGGTGTATTTGATATCAAACCACGTTTCACCAGAGAGCCAGAGGAATGTCTGCTACAAGCAGAAACAAGACAGAAGAAACCATGAGAGGAATTTTAAGTGCCGACCACGATCAGAATGTTTTGTGCTAGATTTGGACCTGCAGAAATAAAACCAGCGGAAGCTTTGCAGCAGTTAACACTTGTGCATCACAGTGCTGCACCCTGTTCATACCCTATGAATGTACACATTTGTGAGGTTAAAACAAATATTTGAGGAGTAGCATGCATATGTAGTCAGACACTTTACTTTGATACCCCTAAATAAAGTCCTGTCTTCAGAGTTACCAATTCATTAACTATAGACAAGCTTGTTTCTAACTAATTAATTAGCTATTCTGTAGCAACCAGGCCGTTTGACGTTCTGTTGCAGTTTGCCACAAACAATGAAGGAATTCATCAAGCAAGATTTATTAACTGAGAACAAGAGACTACTGACAAGACAGAAAAATAGAATAGATAGAAGAGCAGTAAACCCTGAGTAAACAGGGCTGGATATAGAAAATATAGAAATAACTCAAAATGCAAGATTCAAAATACAGAAGTCAGACGAAAATATTCAGAAAACTCTGTGATCGCCAATTTAAGTATTAAAATAAACTCATTGACACACTCTTATTGCAAATACTGATAAGCATAAATATTACAATATATATAAAATATTTGATCAAGTTATTTAATAATTAAGAAAGGTTGGGAACGTTGAGATGTATGTCATATGATACGTTACCCAAACATATATGCATTCGGTTTTTGATGTTTACCTTCAGGGAAATATTTTCAAGTTGCTATATTTGCCATTTATGTTCATCTAAAGAGCTTAAATCCTTCAACTAATGTTGTGATGTCCCATATCGGGCTAATGGATTTGTACCAAAGCTAAAAATATTTGTTGAAGTTCTGCATGAGACAAGTCTCAACAATCCTGCTGAGGTCTCAGTCACAGCTATCAATACGTCCCATTATCTGCGGGTCTGAACTTCTCCTGGCATTGGCATGACTACCTGTCATGACAGTATGACTGTTAACACGTGATGTTTATTTCGTAAGATTTCCCTAAGGAGCAGTAGAGCTACAGGTCTTCTTACTGGGGTCCAACACAATTATATTTACATAAAAGAAAAATTGCACATGTTTATCTTGAACAAAACAAAAACAGAGATGTTTATACTTTGCATTTGCTCAACAAAGTGCAATCCTTATTTTCTACATTCTGACATGTTACAAACATAGTTATACAAATAGACACACGTACATGTGCATGACCCGCATCTGTACACATAGAAATATACTAACCTATAATTATACAATGCCCCTGCACATCATACACACTATATATACAATTCTTACTTAGATATATATTGTTTTATTAATATTTTTAGTAGTGAGTTTGACATGTTTATTTAGCAAATTCCATTCAGTCATTCGCCTGTACAAAACAGCGCATGTGACGGCGTTACTCCTTGGTTGAGGTGTGGGAACGTTTCCTACGATTGCATACTTTGCCATATATGTAGGATTCTCTACACTAAAGGAGGGATTTTTAAATAACATAAAAGGCTATTTTAAGATGGATATATTTCTAAAAACAATAATCAGTGAGTACAAAAGCCTGTCTGTTCAGTGATAGTCCTGTAATCACACATGTATGCAGAGCTCTGTTTTGCATACATGATCATTTGTGTAATATATCTCCCATATCACCGGATGTAATCTATATAGTTCATGGAAAATGAATAATACTACAAATAGGTATTTACTGTTTGCTTTGCAAGCACTGAAGTTATTTTTCTCTTTCAAAATAGTTTCTTCTTTTATTTGCTCAAGCTATGGCAGTTTGTGTATTTTGCACAGACTCAAAAACATGTTTTGCAACAGCATGTTTAACGAACAATATGTCATGGAAACCCGATGCTTTACTTCCTGCCAGATCTATGCCTCCCTAGTTCCTACCCTGCAGCATATTTTGTTCAACTCTTGAAAGGTAGTAATTAAAGTTTATTTTATTTTTCACTTGCATAACTCCAATGTTCCCCTATGTTGACATGTTCTCCTTAAACTGTGACAGGCTGAGAATCCCCTAAGGTTGAAAAGTGATTCTACATGTAATAAATGGAAACAGGCTCCTGCAATAGCTATGCATGTCCTGAACTCGTCCAAGCCGTTATTTGCAGCAAGAAGACAACTGAGCTCGAATTCCAGCCGGGACCTTGATGCATTGAATTTATTTGTCTATGGGCACATGGGGGGCAGGAGGGGTGTCTGTGTGCGCCTTAAGTGCAAGTTGTTTGTCGCAACAATTTTTTATCTTTTTTTAATGGATCAATAAAGTTTAGAAATCCTAAGCTTTGAGACAAACTGAATAATGAGTCCTGTGTTTTGTGAAAATGATTTATAATTGAAGTTTATAAATCAAATGTAATAATGAAAAACTGTATTCTGTTACACATTAAGGTATAATTCTGAGTCCTCTCTTAGTCATGGGGTACTTCAGGGCTCCATATCAGGTCTTTTCTCATTATATATTCTTCAAAGTGCATTTTTTAAAAAGCATGAGATCGATCGCCTTCTGTTGTTGTGCTGGTTTATTTAGACTTTATTTGCTTTTTCCAGTTAACAGAGATTCATCTACTCAGACTTTGTTGGATTGTTTTAGAAGATCCAGATATCAATGTACATAAACACCATTAACTTAACAAAATAGTTTTTTGCTTTAACAGTCCAAACATGTAAACAAACATAAATACTATAAGCCCATGCAATTCTTCTTGCAAGGAACCTAGGAGCAATATTTGGGTGACAACTTAGCTCAGTTGTCAAGCTAAGTTTTTTTCACAATGCTTTAAGGTTAAGACCCACATTCCATTGTAAGACTTTAAGGCAGTAAGTCATGCCTTAATTACATCTTGTTCTGATTATTGTAGATATTTGTAACCTGGTCTTGACCTGTAATCACTTTGGCGCCTGAAAGATGTTCAAAATTGTGCAGTAAGCCTTCTGACAAAACATAATGGTGATTATTTAAGGTAATGGCCCATGGCTGCTCTCTTTCAATTCAATTCTTCATACAGTATGAAAAATGTATAGTATGTTTTTAGTATCTTTGATGGCCAGTGGTGTTTCAAACTTTTTTCCCATCCTGTCATGCTACAACCAGAAATGACCGAATCAGGTTAGTTTGCAGTAATTGCACGATATAACAAGTTATGCACAGCTGTGAAGTTAAAAAAAAAACAAATTATACACCATATGTCTTTTTTTATTTTTTATTTTTGCAACAACAAATAAAAAAAAATGGCGTGAATTTCTATTCAGACACCCTGAGCCAGTACTTTGTATAACCCACGTGTGCCACAAGTGTTTCCAGCTACATCTCTATCAGCGCTACACATTCGGAGAAATAAATTTTTCCCATCCTTCTGGGCAGAAAAGATAAAACTCAAGCTGCACGGAGATATCCTGTGAGCAGCAATGTTCAAATGGACTCTCATCTGGTTTTGGGGCCTGAACTGAGTGACCCTTTCTAACACATGGCCATGTTTTGTAATTCATTCCATTGCATCTCTGCTTGTACAGCTTTTGCAGCTGGTAACATGTTTTCTTCTGGGATTGGCCTATTCCATCTTCTCATCGACTCAGACCAGTTTGTGCTACGCATTTAGTGATGAGCAGCTTTTCTTATGCGTCTATCATTGCACCAATAAATTAGAATGTTATCGAGCAGCTTGTTAGTTTTAGATTAATTACGCACAGACATGTTTTGAAACCTTTATATCTCTTAATGAGGATGATCGTCTGCTTCAAACTCACAAAAGCACGACACTGAAGTTTAGAATATTACATCAAATAGAAAAAAAAACAAACAGTGAAAAGTTATGTTGAGGGTTTTCTTTTCAAATCGTACTGTTAATATGACCAACAAACCTGTACGCAGGCCAAAAAATTCAATCTGGCTCGACCCCTCAGTCCAGGTGTGGTCAGTGTTCTCCAGTAAACAAAGTTCACACAGGGACTTTTTTTGGCCTTCCTTCTAATAATCTCCCTCATCAGCCAGGTTTGTGGAATGCACAAATAACTATCCTGTCAACATATTTCCCATCTGAGAAGTGGATCTCTGGAGCCACAGTTACAACGGGTATCTTTGATTCTTCTCAGCTCTCCTGGCCCCTCGGTCTGGGAAGGTTTCCAATTGCGCCGTATGTGTTGTCGTTTTAAAACGGCAGATTGAACAGAGTTCTGTGAGGCATTCAAAGCTTGAGATGCTGTTTTGTTACCTAACTTTGCCTTAAATTCGCAACTTTATCCCTGATCTGTCTGCCTGCTCTGTTCACAAGACTAGTTGTTCACCCATATCTACTAACAAAGCCCTGAAGTCTTCAACTGAAGAACTTTAGCTATAGTGTCAATGAATTATGCACAACTGTATGCACAATTATGCATAATTAGGGAAGCTCTGAAGAACATTAACTGCACTGGATTTTTCTTTAGGGGCATCATGTGGGTTCAAGACAAAGGCACCTTACAGTTTTAATTTGTTTAAAATGTTTAAAACAACAAATAAAATCCAAATAAAATAAACTGTTTGTCATTGCAATGCATTAAAAATGTAATAAATAGATAAAGAAAGAAAGAATTGCACAAATACTTTTGCAGGCCAGCGCACATTTTATATATGGAGGCTGTTTTTAAATCTGCTACATTTGAAAACATTTTGGTTGACTTGAGTTTCTTTTCTTTCTTTTTGACCGTATAAAGAAAACAAACCACCCACACAATACATCAGGCTGCCCACACACAATCAGACACGCGCACGTCTCTGTGGGATAGCGCACCTCCGGCCTTTTGAAGCCTTCCACGAATAGACCAAGTCCTTGAAGGCCAGTCGCCTCCCACAGGACCGTAGTTGTAGCGGGGAGCCGCAGCACGGCCAGCTGCCGGCCTCCCGGATCACACAGAGCCTTTCTGGGGCTGATGAGTGACTTAGAGAGAGAAAATGTTTTTCACAGATCCAGCGGCGGATGATTCCAAAAATGCATTTCAACACATTCCCAGTGAGGGGAGGATTCATTGGTGCATTGCAATGAAGCTCGAAGTGCAGAAAAGATCAGGGGAGTGTGGGGGATTTATAATTAAATTAGGGGAAATAAATAAATAAAAATAGGGGCATTTATAAGAACTTTACACTTCAAGACACATTTAAATAATTTAAAAACAAAAGGCAACATTTTTTTTCTTCTGGTGAAACACATGTGGATATTATTTTTATTTACGTATCAGACAAGTCAGGGATCAGTTCCCAGATTTGTCCAGTGAGTCACAACAACAACTCAGCCTTTTGAAGAGCTTGCTGCCCTTTAGCAGAGCCCTTGGTCTGTTTATCCGGGGTGGATGTGAGCCGTAGTAAAGTTTAATCCTAATCCACCTGCATCTCGTTTTTGAGTGAGTGATTACAGTAGCCTGTTGGAGACACCTGGCTCTGAAATGCCCCGGGGCTTTGACTGAGGCATGGATGTGTAGCTGAGAAGAGTTACAATATTACGGACGCCAAATCTGGAGAGGAAGCGAAAAATGATATAACATATTTTAATCAAACTTTTTTTTTTTAAAGCTGTATCGTTGGAGCCGAGGAGTTTTTTTGTTTTGTTTTTTAAACAAAATGGACATGTCTGCAAGCTGAGGAAGTCAGGGAAGGTGATGAAAGACGGGTGACTCCTATAGGTGAGTTGTTTTTTTAAAGTTATATTGGTTGTTTTAAGCAAAAAAAAAAAAAAAAGAGAGAGAAACAATATGTCCAATGAATGCATTGAAATAATAATTTTATCTTTGGTCCTTACATTGTTTAGAGATTTCATTCAACATCTGTTTAATGAGTTGGAAATAGTAGAGGAATGTGCTACTTTGTGTGTAGATAATTTATTGCTGAATAGTTGAGGTTGCAAAACCCAAGGTCACATATCTCAGACTTGATCTTTCTGACAGGGAAAGCAGCAAAGGATCATGGGATGCGGCATGGGAAAATCCAGAATCCAGCCGAACAAATGTGACAGAGGTGCAAAGCTTTTTCTTTAGTCTCTTAATTGAACATAACTTTAAACAAGTCCTCTCTCTTATTTCTGAACCTCAATAATTTTTTTTTTGTGGTCATTTTCAGTGAGCATTTCTGTTCCAGGTAAGTTTACTTACCTTCATCAAAAACTTAATTCTTAAAATCTGTACTCAGACTTCTCATTTTGTGTTTAATTGCTGCAATCTTATCCCAAATGTCATGCACTCCGAATAGCTGCCACAGGTAGGTCCTTTTCTTTCCAGAATGATATTTACTTTGAAATTGTACTCCTAACACACACACAGAGAAAACACTTGTTGGCTCTTGGAGGCGTTTTGTTATGTTTAAGAAACTTTCTGCTGATGCCTGACACCTTAGATGTCCTAAACAACTAGCTGAAGAACGTCCTCTTGCTGAATTTCAGTGAAACAAAGCCACTTACACACGTTCCTGATGTCTCCTTCTGCTGTTGCTCAGCAATTAGAGCAGCGTTGCTGATCCAGCGCTGGTATCGACAGTATGCTGCCAGGCTGGAGATGAGACGCAGGTGCACATGGAACATCTTCCAGTCTATTGAATATGCAGGCGAGCAAGATCAAATAAAGGTGAGGTCAAATGTTCTGCACAGAAAACATTCGCCTCCAATATGTGAGTGAAAATATTTAAAAGGCACCTTGCGAAAGAATAAACCCCGTAAACTTTGTCGCTGTGCAACCACAAACTGAAGGTATGTTATCAACATGTTATGTCATAGAAAAACACAAAGTGGCGTATAATTGTGTAGTTCAGTCCATCCTCACAAAATGGAAGGGGGACGACTCCACCACTGACCAGTTAACATGTGGCTCCCCAGCAAAGCTAACAGGCTGGGGAAGGAGAGCATTAACTGGAGAAGTAGCCAAAATGCCCATAGTTACTCTTGAGCCGGTGCAGTGATCCTCAGACCTGGACTGGAGAATCTGTTATGGTAACTGTCATTTTTACACTCTACAGATCTGACCTTCATTGCAAAGAAATAGCAAAACAGAAAGTCAGCACTGAAGGAAAGTCATGAAAAGGTTTCATTTTTGGAGTTTGCAATGAACCACCTGGATGACACATGGAAGAAGGAGCCAGATGAATAATAATAATAATAATAATAATAATAATAATAATAATAATAATAATAATAATAATAATAATAATAATAAACA